>MJUU01031393.1:19759-38789 GCA_002080025.1 Modiolus philippinarum | reverse complement strand
TTTTTTGTTTTACTTAGAGGTAGAAAAAGTGGCCGGGAAAGACTGCTATTGTTGTCTGAAAACTTTGAAATTTATAACTTTGAGTGTGTATTGAATAAAACTATATTAGCCGATCAATTTGTTTCAGTTATTGATATCAAAATATAATTTATTTATATATAAAAACGCATAAACTGCAATTGTTTTTCACTTAAGCAAATGGTCAAAACCGTGACCTGAAATATATTTTGTATGGTGGAATTAGGCAGTTAAAAAACACATGTACTAGATTTTCAACTTTCATTGTGTATTGCATGAGCCTTGGATAACCCTTTTGAATTTCTGTGATTGATTTTTAAAGACAGTTGATTAATAAATAGAATGATATGGCATATGTAATTTTCTTGATATCAAAACAAAAGATCAAAACCGTTGCCGGAATTACATATGGTGTGGTCAGTCAACTGTCAATTTTTCAACTTTGAACATATATTGAATAAATATCAAACTAACCGGTAAAAAATGTTTCTGGTGTTATAAATTAGCTGTTCTTTCAGTGTATTGTTTGAGAATCGGATAAATCAGAGATTCGTCTCTGAATAAATTAGTCAAATTTCTGTTCCATATATGATAGGAAAAATGAAAGGATATGGAGTGAATGTACATGTGACAAAAACGCATACGATACATAGAAAACTCCAGTTTATCAAGGACAGGGCTTTTATTCCTGTCTTCATCTTGATGTCGCCTGAGGGTCTTCAACTAGAGGTGAACAATATTCACCCTCTCAAGCGAGATCAAGAAGGCCCCTAGCGTGCACTTAAGCGGTATTCTTGACAAAAATTATTCTACTGCCGTTGTTTTAAAACGAACATTTCCAACACAAGTATTAAAATTTTTGTATTACTTAAAAATGACTAATTTCAATATACTTTCTGACAGAAAACTACATTGGTCATGCTTTATATCGGGTTCGATACGCAACCGGTTTGTCGGAAAATCGAAAAAAAAATTGTACTTATGGATATTTAATTGTAAAATTGAACATTTTAATATCTTCCGATATTACTAATAATGATCAATAATCTGCCAGAGAGCATTAACACAGTTTCAAAACGCGGACAAGCCTAATATATATATAATGAGATCTTACATTATTAGGATTAAATTATAACAGAATTGACGCATACCGAATTTAACATTACAGGGACCAGTTCAATTTTTGTGTGCCGCGTGTGAAGCAGAATATGTTTTTCTTCCGGAAAACCTTATGACACTCCTGTTTGTAGGGGTTCATAGTATAATTTTCGGTTTGCTTCGTCTTCATCACGATCATGTCCCAGTACAATAATTTCCAGAGTAATCCCAAGAGTAACAGCCTATTTGTATTTTTTTAAAGTTTTGCCTAAATTCTGCCTGAAACTTAAGTATTGATTACAATGTATTTGTGACTCGATTGCCCAGGTCAATTAACATGTCTGATAAGGTACGTGAAGTAAAAGCACTCACAGATTTAGCCACAGACCTCTATGGAGTTGCATTATGTGCATGATGAAGGAAGATTACCTCTAAAACTTTCTATGATGTTTCCTTTCGGTGTAAGTGATCACGTAGTTCATGCCGTAGTATCGCCAGTTTATTGACAGCCTATGGTTTTTAAGAGACTACATAATATATGTATATATTCCGTTTTAAGTTCAGAGACTTTGCATACGTCTTTGAATCTGACTAAAGATTTAAACAGGTTCATACGATATTACATTACACACAATCCTGTCCTCTTGAGTAGACCAATCATGGAATAGATCGGAATACGCACCTTAGATTCTTTTAAGAATATTTTGAAAAAAGGAGAACGTTTCGTCATCCACTTTTCAGTATAATAGTTTTGTTAATACTTCTAAATGATATAGAGATTGATTGCTGCAAGTGACACCACTTTGATTCTGGCATAAAGAATAATGACGAACCCTTTTTACGCGGGGGTTAATGTTCCCTTTCTAATGATGAGCAAGCTAGAAAAATGCCATGCAGTCACTGTATATTATTTTGTATTTTTTTATCCATTTAAGAGGAGGCGGACAGGACTAAGGGAGACCGGGAGAAAGGGGGCGGGAGAAAGGAGAAAGGTCCAGGAGAAGGAAGAGATAACTAAATACCGAAGTTACTGTGCATTTAATTTCTGCATATGCGCATTTCGACAACTTATGTCTCTTCAGTGCAGATAAAATCTAAACTTTTGGAAGACCATTAACTCAAAGCTGTTTAAAAACGGATAGAGAACAAATAAACAATATGATCTAAATGTAAAGCAAAAAACAGCTAAGGACAGAGCTTTGCGTGAGGGAGATACTCCTTAGTTTTCAACAAAATTTACAAAAATTTAGATATTGCAAGGTTCAAAATAGAATCGACTTTCTGGTCAGCACCGAAGCACTGACTACTGGGCTGGTGAATACTCTCGGGGACTAACAGTCCACCAGCAGAGACTTCGACCCAGTGGTAACAAATAACTAAATAAGAGAGGGCGGGAAAAAGAAGTGGGAAGGGAGAAAAGAAAATGAAAGGGATACCGTGAGAAAATGGACAGAAGAAAGGAGAGGGGCGAGTGAAAAGAGAGACGCCCTGTTCGCCCCCTCATTTTACTTGACATTTTTTCATTTTCGGAGATTAAATGTATAAGCCCGGCACCTGAATCGGTTTTCAGGGGCTCAGGCTACAATGCTGCCGAGTGCGTCCCCATGGCCAGCTGGTGGATAGGGAAATACCCTGTCTATGCGGGATAGTCAGGGCATAATACGGAAAGCGAACCATAATAGCCGAACTGTGTGGAGAGACGCCATACTCCATGAAGTATAAAGACCCCTTCTATATTTTTCTAAAAAGAGCAGAGTCACTTGGTCTCGTACAGAAGGCTAAATTTCCTGCCCCTACCCATACTCCCCTTTTCCAGTGGCTATCAAAACTCGTTGCCCGGTTGTCCCTTCCACCTTTATTTCTGTCTTCTTTCTTTTACTAACAATTTTTTTTTATTTGATTAACTTGTTCTCGTCCTGATATAGCTGAAATATTGCTCACTGGACGTTAAACTCTAAATCAATCAATCAATCAATCAATCAAATGTATAAGCAGTCCGGACACGATTATTCTAGTGTATTCTAGATAAAACATAGTTTGATCATAACCTCTGAAACCGGTCCATATAATTACCCCAAAACACCCAAAACTACCCAAAACACCCAAAACTACCCCAAAAACTGCCCAAAACTACCCAAAAACTGCCAGAATACAGAATAAAATGACGAAGGTTGGATAAATTTAAATATGTTTTAATATATTTTTCAGTTTTTATTTAAAGAAATCGAGGTAATAACTGTAATATTTGCTAAGTGATATGTATTTTAACTGTCTTGAGTACTTCATAATGAGCTTTAACCCTAATACTTTCGATCGGTTTAAATCTAAAAAAAAGAAACTAAATTATCATCCTAGTTTGTGGAATTTCTATCTTAAACATTTTACTTTTACATTTATTTTAAAAATAGTGTATTGGTATGAGAAATCGTCAGCACAAATAAACCATGACTGAAGAAACAGACTCCACACTGAAACAGCGTAAAATATAAGTTTTGTGTAAAGCAAAATATTCGAAATATTTTCACTCGAAAAAATGTGAGGTTATGTTCTCTAAAACAAGAAGAAAAAAAATAGGACTGGGACATTACTTACCTGGAAGTCATGTATCCATTTCAGTACATGTACACAAGACATGTTTAATTGTCCTTCATAAATCTTCATTAAAACGGGTTTACAACAACAAATATTGCTCAAAAACAATAAAAAATGTAAGAAAGTGATAATTTTTATTTCGAAAATGTATATATTGCATGGTTTTGTGTGTTTGGGGGTAGTTTTGGGTAGTTTTGGGTGTTTTTGGGTAAATCTATGGACCCCTCTGAAACTATTTAGATGCAAACTGAATCAAACCTCACATTGAAGTCTTTCCGTCAACGCCAAGCATAAGACTCTATGTCAAAAATATTGTGATCATCACCTTTGATAGTACTGACGCAATTTGAAGCATAGAACGTATTGATAGTACTGAAGCAATTTTAAGCAAAGAAAGTATGAAGATAATTTCCTATGAAACTATGAAAGCAAATTGAACCAAAGTATACATGAAATGATGTATAGATTTCTCTATGATCTGACAAAAAACATGTAAATATTTTCAACAGCACTGGGCATGATTTACGACTGAAATCATGGTAAATGCATACTTTGATCATCTATTCAACTACGACATAGCATTTGTTGAGTAATTATTTTTATTGTTCTTACCTAGTAAGCAAAATCGAGCAGAAATAGGTTTATTATTTATTTAACCATTTGTAAATTTGTATTTCCAGTATACCAGAAAGGTGGGGCAGAGCTGGATCACTGACCCATTGTATAAAATAATGACAATAATAATACAAACATTATGTAAATTAATTCGGAGAGTTCCGAAATATGCGTCACGTTGATTTTAATTGACATAAAAAAGTTTACATACAGCGCTAAAAGTATTGAACAACCGATCACTCATAATCACTGATAAATATGCGCATACAATATACATTGATAGCTTCTGGAACATGAAGATCTCTTGTTTACTTTTTAAAAATCTTTCCTGGAAAACTCTCATCTCGAAAGTCCCATATTAGACGAGACTCGTGATCAAGTCCTGCAAGCTCATTTTACTAGTCAGTGGTATACATATCTGCATTCAAACACACGAGAACTCTTATTTAGAGAAGCCCTTTTGAAAAATTAGATGTGACCGTTTTATAAAACAACGTTTCAGTTTTTTCATCACTGAAATTTTGTACAGTACATCCATAAATCCTTGGTCACCTGGTAACCGATGTTTATTGTCGTTTGCAATTGTTTATTGCCACCAAAACTTTACTTCACCTGTGCAAGGTGTGGCACACGCCTGTGCATGTATTACAGATAATCGTAAATTAATCTACCACACGCACGTGACTTTAAGATATTTACACCTTTGAGAATGCAAAAGGTATTATTATCACGAAAACAGTGTTTTGTTTGTATAAAAGTCTAAAAGGGTGTTTTTTGAAAAGTAAAACAAAACTACTAAGTATTAAACAAGCGCAATATAAAATTTATTCATATATGCTGTATATATGTATTCCACAGAAAATAGATGCCTATTTCTAAACACAACTGCAGTTTCAAATAAATATCAGCTTTTGTGATAAAACCTTTGCGCTCGTGTCTCGACTATAAGCTTGATATTCCACATCCATGGATATTACAAGATATGTAGTGGTATAACTAAATACCGAAGTTACTGTGAATTTTAACATTTTAACATTTTATATCATTTTCTCTTATACTAAACATTTCTTAACCATCCATTTTCAAACTTATATATGGCAAGTGTAACAGTGTTTTTATTTCGCTACAAACATTCTTGCCGGAATACATGAACTACCGTTGAATATTTAAGCCGGAATCAAAATACCCTATGTTAGTGTATCACCAAGCACTTGGAATAGCCCAAACAAGTTCCCGTTACTTATGACAGAGGCATATAAAATTTTATATGTCTCTGCTTCTGAAAGACTGACACGTTGTCAAGTAACATGATTTTTACAGAAATGGGGTCAAAAAGTCAATTGCACAGATTCAATCGGGGACTAGTTATAAATGTATATAAAGTTTTAGATTCAATAGACAGTAGAAGATCCAAGAAAGTAAGATAAAATGCGTCTGTTTGTTCCTTACATAGATTTTTTCATATCCTCTTTATTCCGTATAGTTACTAGAGATGAAATATTAATTTCATTTTATAAGTGTACCCGGATAAAAATGTCATGTTGGGAATTCTTTTAAATTTATTTATAATGCTCATTTGATCCCCCAAAGCTGTTACCAGTCTGTTATTGTGCAAGACTTTTTTGTGTAATGTGAGTAAGCCGACAGCTCTGCGCTAGAAAGAGTCGGACACGTGTGTAGTATACATAGACAGAATGTTTTACGACTGTGTTACAATCCCGGGGTTACAATATACAATCACCTTCTGCAGGTAATCATTGTACACTGGCAAATAAACTTCTCGCAAAACAGGAGTAAATGGCATATAAATGATAGCTAAATTTATCTTTAAAAAAAATCAGTAACCCGGCACTGTTAAGTACATAATATTTAAATGTAAAATATTTCCATTATAAATTATTCTGGGCATATGTACAGTATATACAAAGAATTTTTTAATCGGAAAATAACATTAAGATGTAAAAGGCTTTATATCTAGAAATAAAAATAGTAAAAAAAAAAATAACAATAATAAATAAATAAATCAGTAAATAAATAATATGAAAAAAATAATGAATTTAAAAAAAAAGCAACGATAAAAAAGAACAATTCTCGATTTTTGTTCAACAAAACGTTTAACTGAAATGAATAATACACGTAAAATAAACGATTAGTTTTCATATATAATGAATATAAGTTAAGACGGTATTACATTTTTCATTTTGTTAATAAAAATTTCTATTTTTAATCAACAATCATTGATAGTACAACTCTCGCAATCTTTGTGATCCTTGATCGCAAGGATTGTGATCCTTGATCGCAAGGTTTGTGATCCTCGATCGCAATGGTTGTGACCCTTGATCGCAACGCTTGTGATCCTTTAATTGTATCTCCTGCGATCATTGATAACAATCCTTGCGATCAATGATGACAATCCTTGCAATCAATGATCACAACACCTGCGATCAAGGATCACAACACAGGNTTTTGTACCTTTCTTGGTTTTGATATCATCATTATAATTAGACCCGTAGTAAAAAATGAGTAATTATGCACGACATAGACAGGCAATTATTCATATCATACATGGACACTGTTGGACAGTATACATGAAATTTCAATAGATTAGATACTGATCATTGCCATCATAGACACTAATCCACCAGTCCCTTTGGGACTTTGATTATTTTCCCTAATTTAAGTCTAGATAATAACTATATCAAGCTCCTTATTGTGTCCATCTAAATACTGTGTCAAGCACTTTACTGTATGCACATAAATTTTCAATTACACTTGTTCAAATTTTAGTGGTCAACATGCTGAACACAGCATAGCCGTATTCTCCTTGGATTCATTTGCATATCTGTAACAATTGTTGCCACCGGGAAACATAGTTTAACATAGAAGTCTATGGGAAAATGTTCTAAATTGTTACTTCTTGAAAACCGTTGATATTAAATAGGTAATTTAACAATTTACGGTAATTACCATATGACTTACTTCAGATTAATTGTTTACTGGTTATGTTCCCTAGTTTGTGTCCATCTAATTACTTTGTCAAGCTCCTTATTATGTCCATCAGATTACTGTGTAAAGCTCTTTACTGTGCCCACACTCACTTTATATTACACTTGTTCAAATTGCTGTGGTTGTATCTTGCTGCCCTCTGCATAAGCCTTTATTTCACCTGTAATGGGCTCAAATTAAAGTCTTTTTTTTCTGTAATATTAGAATATAATGTATGTTTTATTTTAAAAATCCTGTCATTTTTAGCTCATCCTTTCTGTTGCCGTTAGCATCATTTGTCTGTCCGTCCAAAAATCTTCTACGAAACCACTGAGTAAGTTTTTACCTACAAATTTCATAAAGAAAAAATTTTTTTAATTGCTTATTTGATATGAACTCCACTAAATTTTCTCTATAAAACTAAATGATTACACAGATACAAAGTGTTTGCCATTTTGTGTCAATATAAACAATTTGTGTCTACGGAAAAATGTACAGTTCATTTTGGACATAATTTATTGTGTCGCCTGCTGTAAGCAGAGTCGACACATAGGGATTACTATCTGTCGTCTTACGTCGTCTAACGTCGTCGTCGTCCTGCGTCGGTTTTTGAATCTGCAACTCCTTCAAAACTGCTAGTCCGATTCCAAGCAAACTTTCAGGATATGTTTTTCACCTTGTTTAGTTGTACACCTGACACTTAGAATTTAAATTTTACAGATTTTAGAGGTTCACGGAGCCAAATTGTGCATCTGTGAGTCTGTCTGTTTTTGAATCTACAATTCTTTCAAAACTGCTAATCTGATTCCAATCAAACTTTCAGGATATGTTGTTCACCTGGTGTAGTTGTGCAACTAATACTTAGAATTTTGATTTTATAGATATTAGAGGTTCACGGAGCCAAAATTGCTCATTTGCGAGTCTGTCTGTTTTTGAATCCATAACTCCTTCAAAACTACTAGTCCAATTCCAACTTAATCCTCAGGTTATGTTGTTCATCTGGTGTAGTTGTGCACCTGATACTTAGAATTTTGATTTAACAGATCTTAGAGGTTCACGGAGCCAAATTCGTGCATTTGTTAATCTGGTTTATTAATCCACAACTTCATCATAACTTTAAGTCAGATTCTAACCAAACTTTCAGGTTATGTAGTTCACCTGATCTAGTTGTGTATGTAATACTTCAAATTTTGATCTAACAGATTTAAGAGGTTCACGGAGCCAAAATAGCTCATTTGTTAATTCGGTTTGTTAATCTTCGACTCCTTCACAATGTCAGATTCCAACCAAACTTTCAGTATATGATGTTTATCAGGTCTGGTTATGCACAATTATACTTAAAATTTTGTTTTTCAGATTTTAGAGGTTTGACAACCCAACATAGCACATTTATTAATTCAGTTTGTTAATCTGCAAGTCCTCAAAACTTATACATATCCTAAAAAAATCTAGACATGCACAGGATACTTTTAATTCTACAGATTTTAGAGGTTCACTGGGCCAAAAATTGCTCTTATGTAGTGCAGGCGACACAAGTGTTCCATGGGACACCCATCAATTTTTTGTTTGTGTAACACTTACAATTTACTAAAACAAATGTATAAATGTTCATTTGTGATTCTTGAAGCTTTCTCTGCTATACTTATATTTGTGACATGATACACAAATTATTGTCAACATTATCTAAATATGTATGCTCAGTTACAGCTGGACTTTGTTGTATGAAATGTAATGACTCTTAAAATTATCAACTAATGTGTTATATATCTTGGCGCAATTCTGTAATTACAGGCAAATGTTACATGTGCTAATGACACTTTTCGGTTTATGAATTTCCAAATGATTTGATTGATAACATAAGTCCTTGAATTGGCCATATGCAGAAAATATATTCACAGTAATTTCCAAAGTTTGATATGTATACTACACAGTCCAGGTTAATAATCACTTTTTGTAAAACACATTCAAGGTCAATAATCACTTATACCACTTTCGATAATCACTTTCATACAACACAGCCGAGCTAGGTCAATAATATACAATTATGGCATTTTGCAGAGGTAAATACACAATTCATTTATGTAATACAGCCCAGGCCAATAATCACTTTTATATCACACAGTCCTGGTCAAAAATCACCTTTATACATCACGGTTCAAGGCAATAATTATAGGTTTCATTTTGAGCGAGACTTGTATATTGCTTGTTATCAACTCGAGCTATTAAATTACACAATAATAATAAACAAGCTTCAGCGAGTTTATTATTATTTGCAATTAAATAGCGAGAGTTGATAACAAGTGATATACAAGCCTCACGAGTTATGAAACCCATTTCTCTTATGATAAAATTGCATTTGTAAACTCTTCTGCTGTGTTCTCCCAATTACGTTACATTGGGAGAATTTAGTTTGTTGTGATTGTGAGTACACATTAATCAATAGCAATGACAAGTACATGGTTCCACGCTGGTGGCAAACCTGGGTATTTTTGCAGAAGAGTCAGCTGAATTGTAATGACGGTCTTAAACAATTATGATAAAATTCATTACTGCTTTGTCAGATACATGAAAATGTTTACGAATTTTAAATTAAATGCAGGTATAAATTTCTCTGTATTTGTGGTCACTGATTACGATGTCAATTTTCACATGTCATTGATCCCAATACACATAACATCAACTTGAATAGGAAACTTATTTTTAGCAATAAAACAATATATTTCAAGTGGAAAAAACATATTTCACTGTTTTGGGGGAAAAAATTAATATGTGTATACACATGAAGCCCGTTTTTTATTTCTTCTTCTTTCACATAAAAAATAATGCAGACAACAAAAATGGAACATGAAATTTATTATGTAGTTTTGACCCGATGTGTGACCTCTCGAACACCCAACGAAAACACAGCTGAAAAGTTATCTGCCGTTAATCATATGAAGGGCCAATGAAATGATAGCATAAAAATTATAACTAAGTGATAAGTTTCGAGTAATTATTAGATACTAGAATTATCTAATGGCTTAAGAAATAGATAGTGCTGCCACATCATAAGAGAATCTCTTTTATACAACAGTCTAGGTCAGTAATCATATTTATGCATCACTGTATTTATATTTTCAGATAAGAGCATGGAGACATTGTTTAATAATGGGGAAGTATTTCATGAAATGATCCAATGGTTAGACAGTGATGTTGATCATTTAAAGTTGTCTGGGGCTCTAGCTGTAGGCAATTTTGCTAGAAATGGTATGTTTTATCTGATATAGTCTACACAAAATAGCTCTAAAACAGTGTATTTCAACTGTATATAGTTAGGCCATGTAAGATTAATTATCTAGTTCTCAGATACCATTGCATGGGCAAAAACCTAGATGCTGGCTTGTATTTATTGCCCCCCCCCCAAAAAAAAATAAATACAACAGTAACTCTTCGGCTTTTTCACTTAACTTGATCAAAGAGAGACAACTCCAATTTCATTCGGAGTTCTCTTGTTTTTTTGTTTTTTTTGTTTTTGTTTTTCTTGGAAGAAATTGCTACTTTCAGTTTATATTCCATATTATAAGCAGAAATAAATTTTAAGGTACTTTCTTTGTTTGATAACATCACTGGAGCTAAAACAACTTCTGTTGAGGGAAAGATTGCTAAAAGGCAACTTCAGATCAAAAACTTGAAAAGCCATAGTTGGTGATTTGCAAAAAATATACCACAAATATGAAATCCACCATATATATGACTTTCTGTATGAACCACTTTCGAAAACAAGATGGAAATACATTGTAGAGAAGAAAATTAAAAAGTACTGGTTAAATGAGGTCAATGGTAATGCTGCTAGATATTCAAGTTTGAAGTATATAAATAGAATAGAAAAAATTGGTAAAGTACAACGATTACTAAGTACCAACTCAGCAAATGTTAGAGATACAGACTGGCTACCAGTGGGTAGTAAAGTTGCAACAGGAACATATTCAAACCAATCGTGCTGCCTGTAACAAGTTTAGTGTTGATCCATTTTGTAAGATGTACAGGGAAGCTGATGAGACACTTGAACATTTCTTGCTGCTCTGTAATGCATTTGATACAGTTAGAAATCCATTGATTTATGAGATCAGATGTTGATATAGTGAGCTTCTCCCTATGCTTTATACAGAGATGCCAACCCCTCCAATTTCGGTGGAGTTTCCCCAATTTTTATGCCGAAAATCCGCTTTGCAATCTTGCAATGAAAAACTCCGATTTTTTCCAATTCTGAATTTTTTCCTACTCGGGACCGTTCTGTTTTATATAATTTACTTTCATTTTTCACAACAACAATCTCGTATGTCTAGTTGTTGAAAAGCTGCTGTGACATTCACTCGCCTCGATCTTTCCATTCTCCTAGAAATTCATTTAAATATCTTCAAATAGTTGTCTGTTAGTAGTAATTGTAAAAAAGATGAAAAACAAATCGCCAATTATACGAGACATTATTCATGGGTTCCCCCAAAAATAATGCCTAAAGGCGAAGGGTGCTGGAGGAAGGGTGATGAATGACAACAAAGATATTTTGTAGTATATTTTCTTTGGCCAATAATTTGCAAAATTATTTAACACATTGTTTTTTCACTCACTGTCTGAAGAAATTTCCAGTTGTTAATTTCACTGCAGTATTGAATAAAGGTGACTTAGCCTGACAAAGATTAAAATAAAATTCCAAAGACTTCATAGGTCATGCTTACACCTCATGCCACGTATTTGTGAGGATCAAACCTTATCCCACCTTATTTGTAAAGATCACACCTTATCCCACCCTATTCTCAAAGATCACACCTATATCCCACCTACATACATGTGATCTCCCGACGGGAGCATGGAAATCTCCCGGATTTTCAAGGGCTTCTTTAACCTCCCGGAATTCCAGAAATATGTCCTGGAAAACGGCTTCCAGCCAAAAAAAAAGTGTACAAAATCGCCATTTAAAAAATTCCCAAGTGATATCATTAGCCTATAGTCACATGACGCTCATAATCTTTTTCACTGTAATCTAATTGTCCAAACTGACACTTTAATAACACCTGTAATGCTAATTAAAGGATTAGGTCAGTTGTAAACAAACGCCATCGGTGATTCCCAGGCATTGTATCACTAATTATGGGTCAATCAGAAAAAGCCTGCTTACCTGAACAGCAATTAACTATCAGTTGTGAAATTGATGATGAAATACATTTTGTGCTAAATTGTACCAAGAATGAATCTGCTAGAAATGACTTGTATTCATCAATAAATATTATGTATCCAGATTTTATTCAAGATCAACCACTCAATGAACTAAAACAAATTTTAAATCCAAATTTTCAACCTTTGTCAGCAGTAGCAGACTTTTTAAATCAAAGTACAGACTTGTGAAAGTAAAGTCCACGTTGGCCAAAGTTGCTCAATATATATCTGTATTTACATGTATTTACATGTCATTTGTTGTTGTATAAACATATGTTTGTATGTCTTGTATGTTTTGCCATTGTATTTGCTTGGCCCCTATGGGCGTGAATTTGCAAACAAATAAAATTGTAAAAATTTAAAATTATTAATTCTTTGAACATTAAAATCATTCTTTCAGCAAATTTTTCATAGTTCAAACTTTCCCTTTGAATACATTGATTTTTTAACAGATCACGCTTTTTTTAAGTGTTGAGTTATTTCCCTTTAAATATTGTCTTTTCATTTCCATGGATTTATTTTTATAGAATTGAACATTTGCTGATATTTGTTTGATCTATATACCAGAATTTTTATTTTACCACTATTTTAGCTAAAAAGTGTTTGTAAACAACATTTGTTTGATATTTTGCAAAATATTTTCTTTAAAATTACATATTTATACAAAGTAAAACTAAGAAATAGAAATTTAAAATGCCATGTTTTGGCTGCTTACAAAACTTTCAGGTAAGTGAGTGCATATTGCAACTTGAAAGAATAAAATCTCTATCAAATTAGACATCAACTTAACATTTAACACATGTTAGACCCCACTATTAGTAATAAAAATCTTAATCTGGAACAATGATGTCCATATTAAAAAAAAACAAATGCATAAAAATTATAAATCATAAAAATAAAATCTTCATAGTACACATTGCCCTGCAAAATTGATATGCAAAAGTGACTAATGATCTCAAAATCCTAGCTTAATCCCTGGCAGTATAAGATTAAGAATATTTAATTAACTTATCAAAGTGCTCACAAGGAGCATCTAATCAATTACATATCGTATATGTTGGAAATATGGCGATAAAAAATCTCCCTGATTTTACCTGAAAAAATGGCTAATCTCCCTGAAAATCAAGGCCATCTCATCCAGAGACCGATCACATGTATGCACCTATTTGTAGAAATCACACATATATCTTGCCCAATCCCACCTAACAATAAAATTTAACCCCAGGTGTGATTCAAAATCACAGCTAATCCCAGCCTCACAGGTGTGATCAATGTGTGATAAGGTGGGATCATGAGTTGATTTTCTCTGGGAAATCTTGAGAGCTTATGTTGTCAGTTTAATTTTGATCGACTTTAAATGAGGCTTTTTGTATTTGTATCATTTTTAAATTTTGTTTAAAAATAAGAGTATCTCCCTCATGCATAGCTCTGTCCTTAGCTGAATTTTGGCTTTTCTATTTAGATCCTATTGATTATTATGGTTTAAGGACTTCCAAATGTTTTGATTTTATCTGCAGTGATGAGACATAAGTTGTCGAAATGCACATAAAATATGTAAAAACAAAATTAACAGTATACTCTTATAATAATTAACAGAAAAAAGACAATTAATATCAAGTGGTGATTTATTTTAACTTCCTTTGATTTAAAATTAATCATTAATGAGAAAATTATTGAAAAACAAAATGTGACTAATTGCGTAACACATGGTAGGAAATACAAAAATGCAGATATAGTGCAAAGTGAAAGAAAATGAAAGCAAGAAAAACTTTTGAAGACGAAAAAAATATTTTATAGAATTTCAAAAATACCAAAGATGCATAGTAAACAGTAAATTTATTAATAAATTGAAGTAGTAATTTACTTAATGTACATTACTGAAATTAAGAAAATACCCGTAAATTTTAAAATAAGTTGAGTACTCGAGTACAATATGTGTAATCGAGTACTCGACATTCAAATGAGTACACGAGTATTCGAGTACTCATTGCCATCCCTAATATATATAATTATTACAATGTAACTGGCAATTAGACAGTAACTATATAATTTTTGTTCCACACAGCACACTAAGCTTAAAGTTGGTAGTTCTCCAGACAGTGGAGGGATTTAATGTACATGAAGAAGACTCCAGTCTGAGCAGGGTCTCTGTAGGTCAAAAAAAGAATCTGTCACTACAGTCACTAAAAGGGAATCCCACTATCTTTTTGCTCACTGGAAGAATTCATTGTTAGAGCTTCCTTGATAGATTTGCTTCTATCTGAATGGTCTGTGTATCTGTAACCCCTCCACTTATACTGCTGTCACCAAGTATTTACTCATTCCTATAGGACTCATCATGGTTCATCAATCATTCTCCTGTCTTCAAAGGGGGTCTAATTCAATTTGTTCCAGGAGGTTTAGTTCGACTAACATTCAAATACGCATGTACAACCTGAGACCCATATCATCAAACCAATATCAATAAACTTGGGGGAGTTCAGAAAAGAGCGGCTAGATACATTAGGAACAACTCTAACTACAACAGTGCAACATTAGTGACCAACATAGTAAAAGACCTGAACTGGGAAGTATTACAGGAAAGAAGAAAGAATGCACGTCTATGTTTATTTCACAAGATCATTAACAACAAAGTAAAGATTATACTGTAGAGATTTATAGGTTTCATTATGAGTGAGGCTTGTATATCGCTTGTTATCAAATCGAGCTATTTAATTACAAAATAATAATTAACGAGCTTCAGCGAGTTCCCAATTATGTTAAGTTGGGAGAATTTAGTTGTGTTTGTGAATACATTGAAGATTGATAATGTACTTTAAACTTATCCTTATAATGAATGTGAAGTCTAACAATAAATTTTCTCCGTATCTAAAGTAGAAACTATAAACAACGATAAGTGTTGTAGACGTAGGAACTATGTTGCATTACACGCACATGTACACAACAATCAATAGCAATGGCAGGTACATGATTCCTCACTGGTGACAAACCTGGTAGAAAGCTCGGTTGAATTGTAATTACAGTTTTTAACATCTACACAGTAATAAAATTAATTTCTGCTTGTCAGTTGAGTGAAAATGTAACGAATGATTTGTGATTAAATGTAGGTGTGAATTTCTCTGTCTCTGTGGTAACTGATTCTGATGTCAATTTCCACGCGTCAATTATCCCAATACACATTACATCATAACATTAACACAGAACACAGGAAGGAAATTAAACTTATTTTTAGCAATAAAATAATATATTTCAAGTGGCCAAAATATATTCAACTGTTTTGGGAGAATGAATTAATAGGTGTGTACACACGAAGCTCAGTTTTTCATTTCTTCTTCTTGCCAATGGAATAAAAAAAATAATGCAGACGACATAATGCAATGAGCACGGAATTTCCATGACGTTGGTTTGACATGATGTGTGACCTCTAGAACAACCAATGAAAATACGGCTGAAAAGTTATCTAATAGTATGAAAGGCCAATGTAATGATAGCATAAATGTTATCACTAAGTGATACGAAAAATTATCTTATCGTGTAAGAAATAGTTATTGCTGCCACATCATAAGAGAAAAATTAATATTATAGAAAGATCAAGTAGAACCCATGCAGAACGACAACTCATTAGGACAACAATATTGTTAAACTAATATAGACAGAACTCCTTCTACATGAGGACAATCAGGGATTGGAACACCCTCCCCTCCAGTACAGTGTCTGCAGAGAGTCTTGAATCCTTCAAGACAATTCTTGCTACTTTACTCTTGTACAGTTGTACTTGTTTTTTAACGTGCACACCCTTCACAGTGGCAGAATAATAAACCTATTGATGGTGTCCGCTATCTGGTAGAAGTATAAGGTGAAATATCCTGGTGAGGTTTATTGGATCTGCCTTTTCTTTACCTGTTTCATGTCTTTGATAATTGCAGTTTGCTTTGACTCCAAGATTCATGATGCATACTCCATTGATGGTATGATCAAAATATATTTTTTTCTTTTCTGTGTGGCACTTACGTGATGCAGGAACTATACTTATACTGTCCCTGTGTGATGTCTTTTTTTGTGTTTTTCATTGTCTTTAGAGTATTATTTTTGGGACTTATGGTTTTGTTCTCTATTACTGTATAATACTTTCTCATATTTTGATTTTTATTTATAAAAGTTGAAAAGTTAACGATGCGGCACGGATGAGCCCAAAAATGGACAAGTATGCATACAAAATAAATACAAAAATTGAATACCCTCTCTCCCACACCGTTTTTTTTTAAAGTCAGTATCTGAGAACCACATAATTAATTTTACATGGCCTTGAATATCATCCCATGAGAGAGAATACGAAGGGGAGAGTGAGTTCTAGCAAACAAGCCCCAAGCTTCTGTGAGCAGGAAGATATTATACAGCATGGCAATGAGCTCAGAACATGAATTCATAGACCTGTGTTGAGCATGTTGACCAAGGACGAGATCCAAGGTCGATATTTTCTAATCAGGTCTATTATATATTATCTAGCAAATTTGGCCAGCTATTATGTTTTAAAAGGCGTAAAAACTTCTTAAAAGGTGACCGTGAGGCGAAAGCCGTTGAAGTCTTTTAAATGGCTATAACTGGCCAAATTGCGCTTGAAAATTTATTTGTCCAAAGTTTCCAAAGAACAAATGTGGATATTTGGTTATTAATGCTACAAAACGTCATCAGCTTTAAATGACCTATACATTTGTGTATATAGATGGCTTCCACTACTGATCTGATGTGTTAATCGTATGTTCCATTATAAGCCAATGAAACCATTTTTGAAAGGTCAGATGGGCGGGATTCCCCGTTAGACATTAGACATTCACTCATATACCCCTGCTGTAACAGGCGGTATAAAGTGATCATGTTATCTGTTACTCCATCCATCCATTCGTCCATCCGTTCATTCATCTGTCAGCCATAGGGCACCTACTTTGTGTCAACAACTCCTCATAGACACTTGAAATTCACTGAAACTTTCACAGAATGTTCAGTACATGTTGCCATTGTGCACCAGCTATTTGAAAATTTGATTAGATTTTTTTCTGGAATTAAATGGGGAGCAGGGGGTATGATATTAGTGAGTTTTGCTCAGTTTTCTAGTTAAAAACAATTTTCATTCGTAAAAGGTGATTTCCACATCCATCTAACAGATTTTTGCATTGATATCGATTGTTAAGATAACAACTTGAGCCAATGAAAATATAAGGTTGCATTGGACAAAATTCAATGTTTTGACCAAACTTGCCACAGAAAAGCGGAGGACATAGTGTTCGTTGTGTCTGTTTGTCCATGCATTCCTCCAGCCTTTGTATCTGCCACTACTCCTAAGCCAGTAAATTGAATTTGATGAAACTTTCAGACAATCTTTATCACATAGTGCCATAGTACACCTCCCATTTTAGATTTTGTTCTGACCAATTTTTAGCTTACCTGGCCTAAAAGGCCATGTCAGCTTATGCCATCACTTTGCGTCCGGCATCCGTCAATCTTCTCCTCTGAAACTGTAACCACACTTTGCCAGAACCATCACCAGGGTATGCAGTTTCAAAATTCTGTTTGATTAGTTGGCTGGTCAAACGTGGCCGCCATTGCTAAAATAGAACATAGGGGTAAATTGAAGGTTTTCTAAATTTTTGCATTTTTTATTTTTATTTCAAAACATGTAACATATTGTAAGCCACCCCAGAGTACCCTGTCCTATACTCGGTGATTACCTTGCCCTGTCAGGATGAATATAATTGTAAGCCACCCCAGAGTACCCTGTCCTATACTCGGTGATTACCTTGCTCTGTCAGGATGAATTGTATTTTAGCTCGTTTCTCGTTGCTCTGTAGTATTATATTGCCTATACTACAACATTTACTTTATGTTAATTTTGTCTGTTACAGTTGTCCTTTTTAGTGTACCTATAAATATGGATATCCAATTTTAGTAGTTGTTTGTTTTTCTGTTATGTCCAATCAAATCAATATGATTTGGTAAGGTTTGTCAGTTACTTTTGTTACTTCCAACCAGTTGAAATGAATCCTGTATGTTTTAATGTACCTAATATGCGATTTGCATTTTTGTGTTCCTGTCCAGTTTTTAGCACCAATGACTTTCCATAGATTTTAAAATTTGTGCGAGAGTCCTCCTTGTATCAATAATAATAATATCATCTGTGTGGCTGAAGTGTCCCGTTTTTTAGCTCACCTGAGCTTTTGCCATCACTTGGCGTCCGTTGTCGTCCGTCGTCCGTCCGTAAACTTTTCACATTTTTGCTATCTCCTCAGAAACCACTGGACCAATTTGAACCAAACTTTACAGGAATGATGTATGGAAGGTCCTTTACTTAGTTTGCTGAAATGTTTTCGATCCGTGAAAAAACATGGCCGCCAGTGCAGAACCATAGTTTAACATGGGACCCTATGGGAAAAGCATATATTTGCTTTCTCCTCTGACGTTACTGAAGCATATTGAACCAAACTTTACAGGAATGATGTATGGAAGGTCCTTTACTTAGTTTGCCGAAATTTTT
>MJUU01031393.1:1128-18860 GCA_002080025.1 Modiolus philippinarum | reverse complement strand
AAATTTTTTCGATCCGTGAAAAAACATGGCTGCCAGTGCAGAACATAGTTTAACATGTGACCCTATGGGAAACGCATATATTTGCTATCTCCTCTGAAGCTACTGAAGCAAATTGAACCAAACTCTACAGGATTGATGTATGGAACTCCTTTTATGGAGATTGCCGAAATTTTTCCGATTCCGTTAAAAACATCGCTGCTAGCGCAGAACATAGTCTAACATGGGACCCTAAGGGAAAAGCATCTATTTGCTATCTCCTGACGCTACTGAAGCAAATTCAACCAATCTTTACAGTAAGGATGTATGGAAGGTACTCGGATCTGACAAAAAAGATGGCCTCCAGTGCAGAACATAGTTTAACATTAGAGCCAGGAATGAGATAACCATCCTTTTAATCATCATCTCTGAAATGTATAGAAGGTCCTTTGCAAAAATTGTTCATTTCAATAGGATCAGACAAAAAACATGGGTGCTAATGAAGAACATAGCTAAACATTTGACCCCATTAGTAAGGAAACATCTTTTTTAGTCATTTATGGCGTAGAAGCATTTTGCCAGGTGAGCGATACAGGCTCAGTCTCTGAGCCTCTAGTATATATAAATATACTAAATATAGTATAAACAAAGATCCATTATGATTAACATGTTAATTTTCTTGTCTGTTCCATAATACATAAGGATCCAAGGTTGTCATGTACAACAACATAAGTATTATTATTGTTTATTAAATATAGGCATTGTGGTGTCTGACGTGGTGGGAGACAGCTAACTGTAGGAATTGCGGCTAAAAATCCATTTAAAGCATGCTTATAACCTCTCCTAAAGCTATTATTTTATTTATAATCAATCCTATTTGGCTTTTATAACTTGCCGCCTTCAGAACTTTGGGCTATCTGCCATCTTGAAACGCGCTCACGTTTATATAGCTTTTGGAAAAGTGTCATGTGACAATAACAACCAATAAGTTACTCCAAAGGTTTCCTAATACAAAAATCATAATTACATAATAGCCTATAATAAAGATTCTGTCCACTACACCTGGATGACCGCAAGATTCCCGAGATTGTAAACAAGATAATTTCTGCTTCAGTTTCCTAAAATTAAGCTTTGACATTGGATGAAATATGTAAAATAGCATACAATGGATTGTTGCTGATATAAGAAATATAGTTATGTAAGTTAAAATATGAAAATTTACGATACAATCATCAAATACCCTGCCGTTACAACTCCCAAAAATATAAACACACTGTGAACACTTGTCAATACTATGAACTATATACATCTAGCCTTCATAGAAGGTATTGAAACCCAATTGTTTCATTAAATAAGATCAGAAATAATTCTGAAATTCTATTAAAAACAAATTATGTGTGAATGCCACCCCCTCCTTCCAAATTGACCATTATGGGAAAATCTTTAACTTTGGCATATTTACTCAGAAAGATCCACCCATACTTTAATAACAGCAAAATTAATATTAAAAACTATCTGAAACAACTTGTACGCAAAGCGTTAAGACAATTTATTAGCAAATCTGAAGTTATTTTGACTTTTCAGTAAAAAATGTAAAAAATGCTTATTGAACTTATGACACTTCCTAACCCTTGCATAGAGGTCAAGTGTGGCAGTCCAAAAAAAGGTGGGAAAATTCAATATTGTCCGATTTCAATGAAAGTTGGTTTCCAAATAGATATTGATGTTACAACTTCAAAACCGGTGTTGAAAATTCTTCCTTGACCGCCATTTTCAAATGGCAGCCAAAAAAGGGGGAAATTCAACATTGTCGGATTTTAATGAAATTTGGTTTCCAAATAGGTATTGATTACATTTATGCATATGTGATGTCTGCTAGGTATATCTGTCCTGCCATATTTATCTGTACCATGAGCAACAGTATAGAGCTTAACAAGAACTGCTAGTGCTTTAGTTATGTGGCATTCTTGTTCATTTTTGTTTATTTGTTTTGTCATACTGTCTCAATTCGTGTTGGATATGAATTGCCGTGATTTTGGATTTATGATTGTAGAATTCCCCCTTTCCTCGTTTTTGCTTTGGTATTCGTTTGCCGATGTATTACATCTCATCTATTTTAAAAATGTTATTTTATGAAAGGATATGGAGTAAATGAACATGAGACCATATCACATATGTTTACTCCAACTGCTATAATTTTAATGAGCTGTATGGCCATTTCGGAAATTAATTCCTCATCAGCAGCACTAGAACCCAAACACAGGAAATCCATATTCAAAAAATGTTTCAAATGCATAAAACCAAACGAAATCCGAGTATTAAGTGATATCAAATATAGCAAAGGACAAAACTACGATGGAGGGAGATAATCCTTCGGTTTTAGAATTTACATAAATTTAGATAATACTAATTGAACAAAGTGTACACTTGAGATATTATCTCATGTACAAGTACACCATACCTAAGAAAAATAAAGAGCATACATCTCTACCACGGGGAATTGTTTTACCAACTCCACACTGCAATAAAAGACAAACTCCTGTATTACATATTTTATGAAAGGATATGGAGTAAATGAACATGAGCATCACATATGTTTACTCCAACTGCTATAATTTTAATGAGCTGTATGGCCATTTCGGAAATTAATTCCTCAATTAATTAAGCCATTTCAAATCGCCGTATTCATCTCCTCCTTTTTCAATGTTTATTTTTTTCTTGACAGATGGGCTAGCATAGCTCACCTGGAGAACTTGGCCCATTTCAGACTTGGCTATTCCAGACTTGGAAGAATCAGCTTATTATACTTCATTTAGTATTAAAATACTGAATTACATATTATTATCATTATTGTGTCGCCTGCGTTCATGTAGTGGCGACAAATAGGGATCACTATCCATCATCTTGCGTGACGTCTGCATCACAAAAAAATTTTGTCACATTTTTTTCAGGAAGCATGTATCTGAGCCTTCTGCAATTTGGCATGGAGTATCATTATGGGGACCTATAACGTGTAATAGAGTTTGGGATCTCTCGCATGCCGACTTAGAATATTTTTTGCGTCTTGAAAATTTTTGTCAGGTTGTTCTCAGGAATCACAGATTCCAGCCTTCTGCAATTCAGTGTGGAGTATTAGTATGGGGACCTTTATCGTGTAATATAGTTTGGGATCTCTTTCATGCCCAACTCCTATTTGACGGAACTTATAATATTTTTGCCGATCGGCATTACAAAAAATTTCTGTCACATCTTACTCAGGAACACATATTCCAGTCTTCTGTAATTTAGCATGGAGTATCAGTATGGAGAAGTATACTGAAATAGAGTTTTTAATTTCTGGCATGCCCAATTCCAGTTTGACTGAACTTAGAATATTTTCAATTCTTGAAAATTTCTGTCATGTTTTTCTCAGAAACCACATATCCTGCCTTCTGTAATTTGGCATGGAGTATCAGTATGGGGACCTTTAATGTGTAAGAGGGTCTGGGATCTCTTGCATGCCCACTTCCTGTTTGACTGAACTTAGATTATTTTTTTGTGTTATTACGCAAGCGACACATGTCTTCCGTGGAAGACGTACTACAAAGTTATTAAGTTGTAACAAAAATATGCATTCAAATTCAGAAAATTTATAAGAAAAATAATGATATGGTTTGCATAGATGGAGTTCAAATTAGGCACAGTCTGCAGCAGACCAAGTCTAAAGTGGACTGAGATCTCATGTATTTGGTTAACTTATTTATCATTGTATGTCTGCAATTGAAGTTATGAAATAATTTCTCTGTTGGAAAAATTATATGACCTGTTAAATCTGTTACAAAAATGGAACTGTGTCAATATTCATAAATGAAGTGTTAAAGTCTTATAGATGCAATCTTAAACTTTATCTTGGATGGCATACTAAATATTGATCAGCATGTCCATGCTGACGAAATCAAGTATGTTTTGGATAATTACGACTTTCTATGATTTACCACAACAGGGCAAAACTGCTCGCTTGCTGACTTCATCACTTGCAGTGTTTTCTTCTTTTGTTGCAATTTATTTTACACCGATTAATTCAGCATGTGACGAAACAGGATGTAAGAAAATATATCAAGGCAAACCAACCCTCCAACATGTCCAAGCCAGAGGTGTTTTTAGCTCACCTGACCCAAAGGGTCAGTGTGAGCTATTGCCATCACTTGGTGTCCGTCGTCCGTGCGTCCGTCCGTCCGTCGTCCGTCCGTCCGTCCGTTAAACTTTTCAGATTTTCATCTTCTCCTCTGAAACTATGGAAGCAAATTTAACCAAACTGTATAGGAATGATGTACTAAAGGTCCTTTACAAAGATTGCTCATTTCATTCCGATCCGACTAAAAACATGGCCGCCAGCGCGGAACTTAGATTAAACATTTGACCCTATGGGAAAAATCACATTTTGATCTTCTGCTCTGAAACCACAGAAGCAAATTCAACCAAACTTTACAGGAATGATGTACTAAAGGTCCTGAACAACAATTGCTCATTTTATTCCGATCCGACAAAAAACATGGCCGCCAGCACAGAACATGGTTTAACATTGGACCCTATGGGAAAATCACATTTTCATCTTCTCCTCTGAAACTACTGAAGCAAATTTAACCAAACTTATTGGAATAATGTATTAAAGGTCCTTTACAAAGATTGCTCATTTCGTTCAGATCCTATCAAAAACATAGCTGCCAGCGCCGAACTTAGATTTTACATTGGACCCTATGGGAAAAATCACATTTTCATCTTCTGCATTGAAACCACTGAAACAAATTTAACCAAACTTTACAGGAATGATGTATGGAAGGCCCTTTACAAAGATTGCTCATTTCATTCTGATCCGACTAAAAACATGGCCACCAGCATGGAACTTAGGTTTAACATTGGACCCTAAGGGAAAAATCACATTATCATTTTCTGCTCTGAAACCACTGAAGCAAATTCAACCAAACTTTACAGGAAGGATTTACTGAAGGTCTTTAACAACAATTGCTCATTTTGTGCCGATCTGACAAAAAACATGGCCACCAATACGAAACTTAGGTTTATTTGGACCCTATTGGAAAAATCACATTTTTATCTTCTGCTCTGAAAACACTTAAGCAAATTCAACCATACTTTACAGGAATAATGTACTAAAGGTCCTGTACCAAGATTGCTAATTTTGTTTCAATTTGACTAAAATCATGGCCGCTAGCGGGGAACTTACTTTTAACTTTGGGCCCTATGGGAAACAACGGCAGTAGAATACCGAAGAAACAAAGGAGTGAAATTCACAAAAATCGAGGTCCAAAGACAGGGCAAAAACGAGAACACAGAAAACAACGACGCCAGAAACAAAAACAACGACGCATGACAGACACGAAGCACAGAAACAGAAATCACAACATTCAGAACAAAAACACTCACAGTGTGAACTCCAGTGAAACTGAGAGTGACATCAGGTGCTCCGGAAGGGTAAGCATGTCCTGCTCTGTTAACAGCACCCGTCACACAGTAAGTGGGGAAAATATGTTTTTGAAAATCTGTTTGGTAAAAGTCACATTTTAATCCTCTCCTCTGAAACTGCTGAAGCAAATTCAACCAAACTTTACAGGAATTATGTATGGAAGGTAATTAACAAAGATTGCTCATTTAGTTACAATCGTATAGAAAACATGGCCACCATCAGGGAACATAGTTTAACATCGGACCCTATGGGAAAGTCACATTTTCATCATCTTCTCTGAAACCAGTGAAGCAAATTAAAGAAAACTTTATCTACAGAAGGTATTTTACGAAAAATGCTCATTTCATTTCAATCCAACAAAAAACAAGGCCTCCAGTGTAGAACATAGTTTAACATTGTAGCCAGGTACATGTATGTGAAAATCATACTTTTCATTATCTTCTCTGAAACTATTACAGCAAATTTAAACTGTATTGGAGTGATGTATTGAAGTTCCTTTGCAAAGATCACTCATTTCAATAGGATCAGACAAAAAACACTGGTGTCAATAGAGAACATAGCTAAAGATTAGACCCCATTGGTAAAAAACATCTTTTTTGATCATGCATGGCATAGTCAAAGCATTTTGTCAGGGGAGCGATACAGGCTCAGTCTCTGAGCCTCTAGTTAATATTGCCTTTTTCCAATAGAGCCATTGCTAAAAACAAATGCTTGTGACTGATTCTAACAGTAACAGATTCCAATCACTGTCACAAAGGCAAGACATGCTAAGCCTGCATCACTTGTCATGTACAGTCTAGTGCCAAAAGTGAGTCAACTTTTCAAATTTCCCTGTTCATAATGTATAAAATTGATATTTATGCAAGGAACAAGTCAAGATAAATGACTCAATAATACTGCAGATCTAGTCATATGTACAAGATCAGTTGCATGTTAGGGGATGACCATTTTATTTTCAGTGGGGGAGACTTGGGCAATTTTACCAAGAAAAATATGCATTCATTTTCATGTCCATCTCAAACAAATTATTTAAAAAACAAAGATAAGAAAACAAATTAGATGAAATTAACTACAATCATCTTTTTTCCGAAAACCCAACAGACATTATTGGTCTTTGTGAAACTTTTTTTCATAATGACATACTGTGGAAGTACTTTTATTCATGGGCATCAATTTTCTGGTTTTGATAAATATTACTATTTCATGGGCACTTAAATTCGTGGTTTTGAATTGTAGGCATTAAGCTCCATGCAAAAAAGTCATTTCGTTGGGAACTTAATTTCGTGGTTTTAGCGAACCACGAAATCCACGAAAATTGGAACCCCACGAACAATAGTACTTTCACAGTAAAAGATGAACGAATTAATATTCCTGGTTAGGGTTAGGATCATTCAAAAAATTTCGGTGGGTACTGGGTCATTTTTATATATCTGAAAAAATTCCTTTTGTAAGAAGACCTGAACTTGAAACAAATGATACTGAAACTATTTCAGATAAGAAATCAAACCATGCCACAAAAAGTCATTTTTGATATGTTTTGTTTACAGAAACCCCAAATCTCAAACTGAATGGATTGACAGATTTGAAGCTCAGTTGAGCAGAGCATTTTCAATAAGTCAAGATGTCACATTATTGGGAGACTTTAATCTGAACTTTCTACCACCTAATAAACCCCCTCCTAAGTGGTTATCTCTTATGGAAACATATAGTCTTAATCAAGTTATAGACAAACCTAAAAGAGTAACAAAAAATACTGAGGCATTAATTGATCATATTTAGATAAGTATTCCAAGACTCATGTTTCAGACTACTCTCTCACATTTATGTCTCAGTGACCACTACCAAGTCTTTGTAATTAGCAAAGAAAGTATGTTACAAAAAAAGGATTCTCACACAACTATCATATATAGATTTTTTTAAAAACTTTGATTAAAATAATTTTAAAAGATCTTGCAGATGCCCCTTTTTAGGTCACCTGGTCTAAAAGGCCATGTGAGCTATTGCCATCAGGTGGTGTCCGTCGGCATCCATCTGTCGTAAACTTTTTCAAAAATCTTCTCCTCTGAAACTGCTTGGCCAATTTTAACCAAACTTTGCCTGAATCATTACCAGGGTATCTAGATTCAAAGTCAGAGGACCAAACAACATGGCTGCCATTACTTAAAATAGCACATAGGGGTTAATTGCTGTTTTTGGCAAAAACTCAAAAAGGTTACAGATATCAAAAATCTGACATGGAGTAAAAGTGATAAGCATGACAAGATCTACTGGCCCTGCAATTTTGAAGAAAAGCTGACTACCCGTTTTGGAGTTATTACCCCTTTTCTGCAAAATTTTCAAAATTTTAATATTTTTTAAATTTTTTTATCAAATACACTATAACAGATAGAAGTCAATTTTCAATTGCAAAAATGTTTAGCATATCAAGATCTACCCACTCTGAAATTTTGACGAAATACAAAGGCCTTTGTAGGAGTAATTGCCTCTTTTTCACCATTTTTTTCTTCCATATGGTTTATGGGTTATTTCCCTTTAAATTCTGTATTCAAATCTTCTTTGATTAACTTTTTCCTTAAAAGCTTTAGAGAAATTAACTGCTATGACTTCATTAGAAACATTTAATTCTTCCATAATCAAGAGGAAAAAAAGTGTTTTTGTTCAAATTATTACAATATTTTCCAAAAATACTTTCACAATCTTTACCTTTTTTCACATAAAAATAACTTTTCTGTATAAATGGATATAGTATCCAACAGCGAATTTGCTGATTACTGTTTACCAAGCAATTAATTTGCATAAAAAAATTAATTTGCATACATGATTAAACAAGATGCTCCTAGGCACATATTCTTTCATCATGATAGCTTGCAAATACTCATTCAGCTAAATATTCTTTCAATTAAACAGAGTCTTAAGTGAGAAGCTGATGATCTGTATGAATCTTGCATACAAAATTTTTTTTTCTTCAGAACCACTGAATGGATTTGAATCGATTCAATTGGCATGCATGATGCTTATGATTTGCTGACTAAGTATTGTAACTTTGGTGCCTATCTGTCGTCAAACATGGTCACCTGCAGGGAACTTAATTTATTACTGGACCCTATTTAAAGAGCATACAATTTTTTTTTGCCAAAACAACTAGGCTAGTTAGAACAAAACTTGATTTCAATGTATCTTAGATGGTCTCCTTCAAAACAGACGTCCTTCAAGTCTGAACCTTATCCAAATTGGCTACCAATGGGAAACATAGTTTAATATTGGAGTATATTCAAAGATCTTCTCCTTTAAAACCAAGTTCTTGAGATAAGTTTAGTTTCTCAGTAACTATTAGTGGTAGGGCAATGATATATGGTATGTAGGTTGGTCTTAGATAGTACATGGTTGTCTGTCATATGGCTTTTGTCCTTGACCTCAATTTCAAGGTCTAGTGAGCATGTTAAGTTTTTGTGATGAGGTCATTTTTCTCAGTAACTATAAGTTGTAGGTCAATGATATTTGGTATATAGCAGACCTGGTGTCAATTACTTTGAAATGTAATTAATTAAATTACAATTACATTTCAAATTCCCTCAATTAAATTACAATTACAATTACAACATTTTCTTTGTTGTAATTAATTAAATTACAAATTACATTTCATTTTTTCACTTCATATGATATGTATTGATATAATACAAACTTTAAATTTGAATATTGTTCATCTCTTGATGATAAACCTAATTCGACATCAAGATGTGGACAGGAATAAAAGCCCTGTCCTTGATAAACTGGAGTTTCCTATGTATCGTGTGCCTTTTTGTCACATTTACATCTACTCCATATCCTTTCATATTTTTATGCCCCCGCGACGAAAAGTCGGGGGGCATATTGTTTTACCCTTGTCCGTCCGTCCGTCCGTTCGTTCATCCGTTCGTCTGTCCGTCCGTGCGTACGAATGAAAACTATTCATGTTTTTTAGAAAGTTTGCAAACAAATTCCAAGTACTTCAAAGGAATCTAACTCACAATAAGTAGATGTGCACACACATATCTTTTGGAATATTCAAAATGACCGCCGTTGCCATGGAAACTGAAAAAAGCATGAAAATTCAAAGTGCCTCAAATTTGATGAAACTTTACAAGAAGGATGCCTAGCACCCATAGAAATGATTTTGGGTCTCAGAATTTTCAAAATGGCTGCCGTTGCTATGGAAACTGGAAAAAGTCGGGAAAATTCAAAGTGCCTCAAAATGGATGAAACTTCACAGGAAGATTACCTAGCACCCATAGAATTGATTTTAGGGCTCAGAACTTCCCTTTTATGTATTTTGGAAAAAGGAGAGGCATATCATTGTGTCCATACTTGTACTGTGTCAACACACGCTTAAATTTGCACTTTCCCTATTGATTCAGGGTTCAATGAGGGGGGCATGATTGGTTGCCATTCGGCGACAGCTCTAGTTCTATTTAAAGTTTGACACCATAGGACAATTTCCAACAAACATTTTTGACTAAGGTTAAAATCCTCTGGGTCACTGATATTTTGGGTGACCAGGGTCTGCTAAGAATATTTCCATTAACTTTTTATAATTTGAGCTCTCCACTATAGACCATGATAAGTCTACAGCAGTACATGTAAGCAAATGTCACACTACATCTAATAGCTGCCCTTGCCTAGGGTCTGAATATTTTTTAGTCAATAATCATGTAAAAACACTGTTGGTTTTCATTTCATCATTAAGTAGGTATATATTTCTTTGTTTTTTTGGCTACATAAAATTAACAGTTTTGATGAATTCTTTGTTTTGGAATCAATTCAGTTGGGTATACAAGAAAACGTAACATTCTATGAAAGGCATATGCGATTTCTATGGTTTTGAGTAGTTTTTTTCAAAATTTAAGATATCAAAATTAACATAATCATATTAAAACACTATTCATATTTCTGCAGATATTTTTCATACACTAAACCATTTCATATATTTATCCATTTTATTATCTTAAATCAATAAATTAACTTAATTTGACATTAAGGTATATACAAGTGTACTCTTTTTTTCTCCTTAAATGTATTCTTTGGTTATTACAACCTTTAATTTATGACATTTTGTTATGATAGGTAAAATTTAATTGCTGGGTGTAAATAAGAATGTTTATAGAGCCTTTATACTTTAAATATTTGTAGTAAGGCCATAAAAAAATAATTTATTGGTTCACAGGCCCTCCCTGATCTAGTTTGGGGCTTGAAAAAAGCCCCTCATTGACCCTATTTTTTGCCATTTCAGTAAAATAAAAATAAAAAATCACCTCCCTCACTACATTTTTGGTGGTTTTTACAATGTAAAAAGCTGCCTCATCTATTTTTTTTGCAAATAAAAAGATAAAAAAAATCACCTCCCTCCCTCATCATTTTAAATGAAAAATGGCCTGAGAACCAATTAATTAATTTTGTATGGCCTAATTTACCTGTGAGTACAGGAAGTGTTAATTAATAAATAAAATATTTCTCTTAGTTAACCTATGATACCCATAATAACAATTTAAGTGTATTGACTTGAGTATAGGTGGAATTGTAAATATAATTTGAAAAGTGATTGATGTTTAGGAGATATGAAACTGGCGATGAATATTTAATGATCAAATGCTTCAAAATGCAGTTTTAAACATAAAAGAAAACAAATACCGGTAGATTTGCTAGAATCAAATTTTTACAGCTACATGGGTATAAGCCAAAACAAAATTAAGGAAACCAAACTCTTGCATTAAAAGTGTCATTTATAAAAAAAATAGGAATAAAATTGATTAGGGGTGTACCTGCAAAGTTATCAAATATTCTGGAATGTCTCAACAATTTTACTTGAAATTCAAATCATTGGGTTCATATCATCTAACAGATCATCATACCTTGTATATTGCACTATTTATTTACCCTCATATGAATAATAAACCTTTGCTAGTCCTAGTTCTTATCTATGGCAGCATGGATTTTAAATTTTAATTTTTGACCATACATACAAATTTAGGATAGTCCTTAAATTAAGAAATTAACATTTTAGTTTGTAAATACATACATGACAGATATTATTATTATGACCTTGACCTTTGACCTACTTTCTCTAAAATCAATAGGGTTCCTCCCCTCCTGGTACCCAACAATATATTCAAATTTCATTTCAATAGAATGTAAAGTTTTTAAGTTATCATCCGGGAACCAAATTTTTCTCAGATTTTCAGTCTATTTTTGGTCACCGTGACCTTGACCTTTGGCGTACTTTCACCAAAATCAATAGGGTTCCTCCCCTCCTGGTGCCCAACAATATATCCAAGTTTCATTTCAATTGGATGTAAACCAAATGTTTCTAAAATTTTCAGTCTATATATCCAAGTTTCATTTCAATTTGTTATCATCCGGAAACCAATATTTGACGCCTGCCTGCCTGCCCGCCCGCACGCACGCACACACGCCCGCAACAGCAAACCAATAGCCGAGTTCAACTTCGTAGCAACTCGGCTAAAAATATCAATAAATTTTATATCTTTGGTATTGAGATGTTATTTAAAACAGAAGCTTTTGAACTTATGCAAAGAAAAACATGTAAATCAAACTTGTTCAAAGTAATTGAAAAGTAATTGAAAAAGTAATTGTAATTACATGGTTTTTCAGCCCTGTAATTAATTAAATTACAATTACATGTAATTGAAATTTCTCTCAATTACACATTACATTCAATTACATTAGAAAATGTAATTATTTACAGTCAATTACAATTACATTTTTCAATTACCCCAGGTCTGGTATATAGGTTGGTCTTACATTTGGGTAATACATGACAGTCTGCTATATGACTTATATCTGTGACCTCAATTTCACGGTTCAGTGATCATGTTAAGGTGGGACGTTACCAAATGACGTCCCGTCAAGAGCTATATGTCCTTCATATACATATTCTCTAGACTTCAAGAATTTCCCCTTAAAGTCACATTCTCTGTAACTTCAATTTCACAGTCTAAATAACATGTTAAGTTTTTGCAGATCATTTTAATTTCTCAGTAAATATTAGTGGTAGGTTAATGATATTTAGTATATGGGTTGGTCTTCGGTAGTGCATGATGGTCTGTCATATGGTTTTTGTCCATGGCCTAAATTTCATGGTCTGGTGATGTAAAAATTTTCTGATTAGATCAGTTTCTGAGTAACTGTTTATGGTATGTCAATGATATTTGGTATGTGGGTTGGTTTGAAGAAGTACATGATGTTCTGTTATATGGTTTTTGTGTGTGACCTAAATTTCACGGTCCAGTGAGCATGTTAAGTTTTCCAGCATCTATTTATGGTAGGTCAATGATATTTGGTATGTGGGTTGGTCTTGGGTAGTACATGACAGTCTGCAATACGACTTATATCTGTGACCTCAGTTTCACGGTTCAGTGATCATGTTAAGGTGGGACGTTACCAAATGACGTCCCGTCAAGAGCTATATGTCCTTCATATACATATTCTCTAGACTTCAAGAATTTCCTCTTAAAGTCACATTCTCTGTAACTTTGGTTAAAAATATGGTATTGTTAATTGGCAGATTTAAAGTGAGAACCTTGGAACTAATGACAAAATAGGATGTTCATTTCATATGATATATATTTGATGTTTAGAAAATAAAATCCGAGACTAAAATGATTAGAATGTGCGGTCAACGGGGAATGAGTCTTTTGACCAATGGAAAGGGTACGCAGAAAAAAAACAGGAAAAAAACATATTCCCGCATTGGTGGGATGATTTGCATGCTCAACATCATAGATACTTCGAAACTGAACACGGACATTTCAAGAATGAGCTTGGAGCAGGCCCGAAAAAAAAGAGCGACAGATTTTTCTACCGCAAAGACACAGAAAAAAGTCTATCCGTAGTAACTTATTTTAATATTTTTCTTCAAAAAAGGTACAAAGTGGTTATTAGAGGCATATTTTCGGGGTTTAAATAGCAAACTAAGAGCGTGAAAGGTGGTCAATGACATTCATTCGTTACATTTCAACTGTGTAAAAATGGTTAAAAAACAAAATGTATTTTTTTTTTCAAAAAGACATAAGTATAAGGCCGTACTGTAAACTTGTTCACATTTAGCTTTGGTTTGATATGTAATTTTTTCTCACTTTAAAACAAGTTTCAATCGCCTACAAATTGTATTTGGTCATATCTGTAAACTCAATATTATGTCGTTTTGCAGAACTCAACATAAATACGATTTTGATTTTTTCGGCAAAATTGCTGTCAAATTGTAATTTGCCGCTTTTTAGATTGTTTTTCTTTTGATAACCCCTCAGAAGTACAGATCGTTACGCTCCTGTAATACTAACCCCTCAGAAGTACAGATTGTTATGCTCCTATGATACATTTTCATAGATAGGATAACGATCAAAATAGTCAGCAAACTAAACATGAAATAGTGGTAATTTGTAGATCTATCAGATTTTACACGTATTTAGATATATGGATTTCCAAATATTTTGATTTGATCTGCACTGAAGAGACATAAGTTGTCGAAATGCATATATGCAGAATCTAGATTAACAGTTACTTCGGTATATAAATTTATCATATCATTTTAACATGTATATCTCTCTACACTTTACATTCTTTACTACTGAATACGCGAAATGAAAGGTGTGGGTACGGGTGCAAAAAGGTAAATGAATGACACTTACATTTGCCAAAAAAATATTCTAAAAAATGTTTTATGTGTTTTCATACATTACATATATACCATAAAATACGCTCAAAACTATAAGGTTTAATAATGTTTTGATAGGACAAAAATTAAAATTTCAAGAAACACAGATAGAAAATGCATTACAAAAGTGAATTTATTCCTACCGGGTATCCAATTCTCTGGGATGGCTGTGCTCGACCAAATGTCCTGTTCCTTGATTTTAGTCCTTTTGAAAGAAGGAGACAAGTAACATGACATTCATTATGTTTTCGAAAGGCCGGGATCTGCCGCATTTAACTACGAGAAAGCGGGTTGCTACAGAATATGGTTTACTCAACTTCACAGTAAATTTTACGGTTCTGACTTTTCATTATTTTCATTTCATATATTTACTCATCATTATTTTCGATAGAACAAATGCAATTTTCTTTGAATTTTATAATACCTAGATCAGAATGGGGAAAATCATTTTCATGTCAGAATTTTTTAATGTTCAATATATACAATTTTAAGTCATATTTATTGAGATATTAAATTTTTCAAACAATATGCCCAGGATAAATGTATCTTCAGATTTCGAAAACGGATATTGTGCACATGAACCTCTCCCCTTCATCCGTTTTATGTTTACAATTCTGACACTCAGCAAGTAGTCATTAGCTATACTTTTATTATTTATTACAGAATGTTTTGAAATTAGAAACCAATGGAGACCAAATGAATGATTTCCTTTGTAATATTTTGCTTATTGTTATATATGTCATCTTTGAAGTAAGACACAAGCATAATGTGCCAGGCTCTGTTCCTGCCCTTCACTGCCGTAGCTGACTAGTAGTGGTCTATTTTTGTTTGCTGCATTATAATCATACTGTATTTTGTTGTATTAAGATGGCCCTTACGGGTTCTCGATTAGTATGATGAACATTCTTATTCTTATGCTTTATCCAAAGATTTTTTTTCAATAATTCTGTGTGTGGGACTGAAAAAAAAATGTGATGTTTGTGACAAAAATCGCTTTTGAAAGCCATTAGACGGTATGAATAAACTGAAAGACAGTTGAAAGTTCTAGTTTTCACTCTCGGTTAACAAAAATGTGCTCAAAATTCAAAACCAAAAATCTACACTCTCCCCCGAAAAGTTAGATAGTGGTACTTTTCGTTATTTCCAAATATTTTTATTTGAATAAAAAATATATGCATTTTGGAAGGTTTCAAAAACGAAAAAGAATGTATAATAAAATTATAAGTATAAGATTGGCATACCTTTAAATGATACATATTTTTTTTACTATTTCATTGAAAATTTGTGGCTTAACGGTGTTTTTTTTACATCGAAATTATCAGCGGTATATTTATTCGAAAATTTAAATGATTGTAAAAACGAAGAAAGCAGTTTTAAGCAACATACTCTTAACTCACACACATCCTACATTAACTGTCGATTCAATGTTATGAAAACTTGTTTGACACAACGTTTTGTTGTCTGGTTGGCTAAAGTGTCGAGTACACCTACACTACACTGTGTTCAAAGAAGTGAGAACAAGGCCTAAATATTCATTATTAGAGTTAAATTACACCCAATACAGTGCCAAGCATATTACAAAACCAACTTTTTAAGCTGGTATTAAGAGCACTTCTATGCAGAATTATTTGATCGAGATGCAACAAAAACGTTGTAAACAGTGAAATTCCACAACGTTCCCAAATCTTAAAGCGATGTCAACATAAAACGGCACCTTTTTACTGTCTTGCTTGTGTTCGAGCTTTAATATTTCTCTTAAGTGAACGGTACCCCCTGTAAAGCTGCATATTAAAAGATTACGGTTTTTCTCAGGAATACTATGTTAATTTTTGGTCATTGAAAAATAGTTTTTGGTTATTGAATTTTAAATTCCAACAAAAATTTGGCACCAAATTTTGTGCATTTTTCTATATCTCTTTGTTATTTTCCTGCCATTTTCCGGACTTTTGAGGCTAGAAAATCGGGAAAATATGTACGGTAACCCCAATTTTGGATTTCATATTCTAATACACCTTATTGAGTTCTTCTCTTATACAAAATATTTTTCAAATACTTTAACCCTTGATTTGGTAACGTCCCACCTTAAGTTTGCCTATTATCTATATGTGGTAGGTCAATGATATTTGGAATTTAGGTTGGTTTTGGGTAGTACATGATAGTCTGCCATATGAATTATTTCTGTGACCTCAATTTCATAGTCCAGGGAACATTTAAGTTTCCAAATATCTATTAAAAGTTGTTCAATAATGTTTGGTATGTGGGTTGGTCTTAGACAGCCTACTATTTGGCTTTTGCCCTTGACCTCATTTTCATGGACTAGTGAACATGTTTGATTTTTTTCAGTATCTATTAGTGGTAGGTCAATGATATTAGGCATTTAGGTTAGTTTAAGATAGTACATAACAGTCTGCTTTTATTATACCCCACTCATTAGAGAGTGGGGTATACTGCATTCACCTTGTCTGTCTGTCCGTCCGTTCGTCCATCCATTCGCACAAAAATTTATTTCTGTCACAATTTTCTTAGCCTGTAGTGGAGGGATTGATTTGAAAATTGGTATAAAGCCTCTGTGTGATAAGTCTTCAGGAAGGTCCTATTTTGAGTTCTGTCGGATTTGTACTTCCTGTTTAACAAAATGTGGACTTTAGTTACGAAATGTAGTGAAACGTGAATTTTTGGTGGCAGTTTTCTCAGCTGGTATAAGAGGGATTGTTTTCAAAATTGGAATGCAGCCACAATATGATAAGTTGTAAGGAACGTCCTATTTTGAGTATTGTTCAATGTGCACTTCCTGCAAGTCATGCCTGTTTAACAAAATGTGGACTTCGTTAAAAAAAATGTCGTGAAACATGAATTTTTCGTCGCAGTTTTCTTAGCTTCTATATGAGGGATTGATTTCAAAATTGGTATGCAGCCTTTATATGATTAGTTGTAAGGAACGTCTTATTTTGAGTCTTGTCTGATGTGCACTTCCTGTTAAACGAAATTTGGACTTATTTACGAAATGTATTGAAACATGAATTTTTGAAACATAAGCAGCAGAATACCATTCCGGCGATTTCAAAAATTAAACGGAAGTTAAAAGATTTGGAAAAAGAGTATATATTTGTACCGGTGTAATATGGTATTTTGACCCACGCAGTATATCGACCCGCGGGTCAAAATACCATAGAAAAGTGCCCCGCGGGTCACTTTTTCGCATGGAATTTTGACCCGCGGGTCACTTTTCAGCCAGAGAATTTTAATTCCCCGATGGAAAAATGACCTACCCTCATTTCTAAGAAAAATTATAACATCTATCTTGTTTCAAAGGGTAGGTCAATTTCCCATGGGGGTAGGTCAAAATACCATGGCTTGATGAAACATGATTTACAACCTGCAAAACAGTCTAAATGTATACAGAACTGTGCCAATGTGATAATTCATACAAAATAAAGGCATAATTTTATATTTATACCGAGAACTGACCCTGAGTAGGGGGAAGGTCAATTTCCCATGGTGGGTGTCAAAATACCATGGCTTGATGAAATATAATTTACAACCTGCAAAACAGTCTAAATGTATACAGAACTGTGCCAGTGTGATAAT
>MJUU01031392.1:122550-135529 GCA_002080025.1 Modiolus philippinarum | reverse complement strand
TCAAAAAGGGCCACTTCCGGTTGCGCATGCGCAATCCAAACATGTCATACATCGGTCACGTGACTTCCGCTTCCGGGCACGTGACTTCGGTCACGTGACTTCCGGTCTACGTCACTTCCGGCACCACCTCGCACCACCTCGTCAAATACTAACCGAACTGTACCCATATACTACTTATAATTTTCACCAAAACCTGGAAAAGATTTGGAATGTCTTGCAAATCTTCAGTATTTTTATTATTCCCGTTTTATTAAATCAGTTCTGTATTAAAAATACTTTCGATGCTAAATGTCTGAATTTCATTTAATCCCGGGCATTTAATCCTATATTCAAGATACTCTTCCAGTTGAAACTCGAAAAAAATTCTTCAAACATGTTAAACAATCATTTCATTCGGCTTCAAAGGAAAGTTTCAAACGCCGGTAATATGTTTGCACCCGAATTAGCTTAGAAAGTTTATTTATTTGACCTCTAGAACGACGTTAATATCGGTCTAGGTAATGTTTATTATAGATCAGGTAGATGTAAGTGTCAATTCACACCGTTTGGTGTAGTAGACTGGTGGAGAGTTTTTGAAATCGCACATACGGAAACAATAATCTTTTTACACATATACGGGTTTATTGCTAAGGTAAACCAAGTGGCAAAAGTTTTAACTGAACCGAAGTCCAAATTTACACCCAAGCTTACATTCTAAAGCAGTGAGAGACCTATATAGGTATTCAGGGCGATAAACCATACTAGTCGTCAAAAGATAGCATTGTATAATTTTCACCTTTTCAATTTTATATATATATATACTGTGTAGTCTTTTAAGGTGTTGAGCCAAAAACCAAATGTCAGCTTGTTGGATGTAAATCTTATTTCGATTAAGTGAAAGTTTTGCCACGTGCTTGACCCTTGCAAAATAAATTACCAAGAAACAAAGCCTGGTTGAGTATTGATTTCCCGAAGTTTTTGAAGTATGACAATGAATCCGTCAAACTGGAATCTTGCACCAGATGGCCCGTGCAACTGAGACAAAGCCAGATAAACTAGTGAAGGTCGCATTTTTGTTAACGAGGTGATGAAGCAATGTTTTCATTTTGGCAGGATTTTATGGACAATGAATTCGACGACGATCCATCGGAGTAACACGCAAAATAGTGATAAGACACAGAATTAATTTACATATATTGACTTTATTTATGAAAGGATGTATATGTTGTGTACAAATTTTAATTTGATTTTCGATTTGTACAAATTACAATTTGTACAAAATGAGCTTATACAAATTATAATTTATACATACATAGCCCCAACATCACTTATAATTTGTACAAAATCTTACATCATTAGCTAACCTTTGTTTCAATAACTAAAAAAATACCGAAGTTAACTTGATATATTTTCTGTTGATAGGGCACATACCCACTTCATTTCTGAACATTTTGTATAATTAAGTTTTAGGTACAAATATTATTGCTAGAGTAATACAGAACCATGTTCAATCAGATGCTTTACAACAAGTTCTTGAAAGTTCGATGTATTTCAACTACACCAATTCAATCGTGATTTCTTTGTGTTGCTTTTTATTTACTTGTACTTTTAAAGCTGTGCAAATATGTGCCCTAACAAGTTTTTGTTTCATGCAGAAATATCTAAAATATCTGTTGTATTTTCAGACTACATTAAAAATTGAAATTTGATAGCCCAAAAGAAGTTACTGTTGAGATGGACTGCGTAGTCCATATGGAATACTACTATTTTTCTAATGATATCACAAAACATATCGAAATGAAAATACATGAAGCTGTATTAAATGGGAACACAATCTTGTTTTATTAGATTTCATCCATTGTAGAGATCTTCCCTCTAGGCAGGTAAATAAACACAGAGACATGCAACAATGTGATTGGTGTAATCTGTAAAAAAAAATGTACAAACAGTGGAACTTTGATCCCTCGAAATGAAATGGCTCACAACCCATGGATGTTTAAAAAAATGGAGTCCCTTTAAATGTTAAGTTTCTAACATTATTATAACTTGATAGTTTGAATAACACTTTAACTCGAACTGTCGTCATTAATGTTGAGGCTATTGACGTTCGACTGTCCAAATGACATTATGTTAATGTTTGTAATTTTTATTGTCATAGTTCATGACTTGCTCTGATAATAATTTTGATGGCTAGAAATTAACTGGCAAAATTTAGTAAAATTGTCTGATGTTAATTAAAATAAATAATATTTTCAGTAATTTCTTCATTTGAAATAAAGATACGCACATAATGTAAGATTTTGTACAAGTTATAAGGGATTTTTGGGCAAATTTTGTACAAATAATAATTTGCATAAGCTAATTTTGTACAAATTGTAATTTGTACAAAGTGAAAATACAAATTATAATTTGTACAAAATTACAATTTGTACACAACATATACAAAAAAACTGTACAATGCATATATTGAGCCTTTAATCAACAGACTGTTGACATACAATCAATCTTCAGATAATCAGTCATTGCTAGCATTTAAGGTCGTACAGGCATGTAGACTTTTGTTTTTGTATAGTTTTAGGCATTTCTCGCAAAAATGGCCGTCATTGAAAAATCCATTTATGGTTCCAATGCCATCGAAATGGTCCAAACCGTCGTCGGTTTCTGTCAGATATAGATGGATGTTACTGCGATTCGTCATGTTAGAAACACGACAAAATTTATCGTGATGGCTAGTGGTTTGTCTGTGGGTACATTGGCGGCTTTACATAAAGCCCTTGACATATTTTTCCTGTAGTTATTGTTAGAAAGAGATTTTATGTGTACTACGCAACTCTTCGTAACCACCCTATATTTAACCATTTTCATTGTCGCACTCATGCGAGGTGGATCATTTATTCTTTTAAATTCGTCCAGCGCAACAACCTTGCATAATTTGGCAAAACATCTTCCTATGGCTGTGGCTAGACACAAAGTGGTCGTCTTTGGCGACTCTTAACATGGACCGTTTATATGCGGAGAATCTCTGTGTTCGTTGTGGTGATGTGACTTGCACCTGCTCGCTTTCCTTTCGCATTGAAATCTTACCTACAAGGACGTCCATTTGACCGGACATACTCAGATTCTTATCGCTATTCAGTACATTTTCCAAGGCATTTATGGCCGTGCTTACATTTATATTAGACCATTTTTCCAGTGGTACGACGATTGGGAGATTCAATTCGGAATACCGGACCATGATGCGGCCGAGGTCCTGCTCACCACTTTTTGCCTTTTCCATAACATCCTTGAACATTTGTTGTAGGTCTTTGAAGATGTTCTGCAAATTTTTTCCTTTCCACAATCCGCTGAATTCGACTTGAAAAGTCTGTTCTGTCAATTTATTTTGGCTAAGACTTTTTCCCTCTTTTTCTCAAAAGAGTGTTTATCTTGTTCAGTTTCTCGACTTCCAAAAACCCTTTTTGCTCGAGCTGAGGTCCAAAATATGTTGACGCTCCCTGTTCTGCAGAAACGTCGTGCTGTTCCTGAGATGATTCCATTGACGTAACAGACTGAGGTTTCTCGTCTTGATCGCGTAATGGTCTAGAATATGTTGACGGTCCCTGTTGTCTGTGAATATCTTGATAAGACTGTCTAATTGCTTGATTATCTACTTGTGGTTGATGCGCCAGTGACCAGTCCATAAATTTTTGTTCGATTGATTGAGTGAAATCTTTGAATAACTCTTCACATTTTATTCTTTCTTTGACATACACTTCGTCCTTCAACCCCGTCGATTCTGCAAATTCACCTTCAACTTCCCTTTTTGAAAACGTGTTCCCGATTTTTTCCGTGTTGTCGTCCATTTCTGCAATACAAAATAAGAATTTTTTTATAATAATGCCCCATGTTATCATTACTTAAACCTGAGACATTTAATTACAGAGATTAGCAACTCTATATAATTCCAGGATTTATCGTGACCATTGAAGAAAGACGCTCAGTTTAAAAACTGCACAACTCAAAAGTAAATAAAGACATCGAAATAAAATTATCAATGAGCGAAATTGCAAGGTTTCGTCTTTTACAAGATATATTTTTAAAAATTCTACTTTGTATAAGAAAAAAGTAGTGTTTGACATTCTACACCATATAAAAACCAAAAATAACACAGTTTCACAAATTCAACAGATAATTTGAATTCAATATGTAAACTAAAACTCGTCATAAAAAACTTATTTTTAAAGATATCGAAAAAAATAATTCTGATTAGCGTTATGGGAAACATTTTGGAGTCTGATGAGCTATTTTCTATTTTTCTACGATAAGAATTGTAGGAGGAGTATAATGCAAAAAATCGTACAAATTTGTGGCCGCTTGCTGTTCTTTGTGTCATAACTGATTAGTTAACAAGTTTCCAATCTCTGTGTTTAAATGTCTCTGCTTAAACACAATCGCTATGCGGTTAGAAAATGTTGAAGAACAATAATAAAAGCAATGTTCCATTGCTTGGTTTTAAATTTATTTTTGTCTCGTTTGCATTTACTCCATATCCTTTCATTGTTGTCAAGTTTCTCTAAGAATTATTATTTAAATATTTTTCCGTAAAATTTAGAATGCATTTTGTGCTTATAGTCAAACCTATTGACAATAACTTATTCAGTGTGTGTACAATCACTAGAGATTAAGTATTTTCCCGTGTTTTTTCGTAAAATTGTATCATTTGTATTGTTAAAAGTCACAAATAAAAGTTAATTATAGGGTAATTTAAAACCAGGTTTAAAGTTGTGTCTTCTAAGGTGATTTGCCAGTTACCGACTTTGGTTCCGTTCTTTAAAATTTTGACTCAATCAACGTCACGTGACACCGGACAGGTTGGCACATTTACCGAAGAAACCCTTATAAATCAGCATTCTGGTATATGAAATCTATTCGGATATAAAGCAAATCAAACAGGCACATAAAAGGTCATATTATTTTGATAAAGTTCACCAAAGTCGAAGTTTGGAATCCTTACTGGTCAAGAGAAAATAATTTTTACATTTTGGTTAGTTTACGTTGGAAACTAACCGTGTTTGTCCGGTCTAGAGTTGTTTCCCTTTGTCCAAGTTTGTAAAACGCGAGGTCAAATTCGGGAATTCCGTTTGAATTGGCAAATGGTCTATTGAAACGAACTTTTTTCCAATTTTATACGTTTAATACGTTTCTTCTTTCGAAAATAACTTACTTCTTCCAGTTTTAAAATATCTTACTGTGTATTTGTTAAATATTTCAGGACTCATTTTTAACTTTTTTAATTTTAGTGGAAAAGAAAATGGGGGACGTTTCCGCAAATATTTCCCCTATACCGAAAATCTTTATTCCGTTTTCGGAAGTAAAAATTACGATTTTCCAGGTAAAATACCCGTTGTCCCTTGCTTGGTACGAGTTTGATATTATAACAATTATCAGTAATAGCTGCCGGTGCTGCTGTTTGACAAGTATGTAAGTTTATGGAGCTTAACTATCATTGAAGTTTCTTTGTCCTGTACATCTGCCATTATATCTAGCACGGAAATGTCCATCGCATAACGACAAGCAGATCGAAGAATGGCCTTCAGTTGCTGGTCGTTTGATTTAAAAAGGAAAAGATGGTAGTGTTCAGTTTTAGGCATTCCAAAAACCAAGGGAGGCAGGGAGGAGGGCAAATCAGGTCAAACTCCGTCCCTATATGACTCGTCGTATCCCATGTCTCACGTGACGCAGATCAGCTTTCCTAATAAGTTAAGGACTCGTGAAGTAAGTGAGAACCGAACCATCAATCCAAAACGAACAACCCAAGGGAAATGGTTATATCGGAAAAAACAAAGAAACAGAGACACAACATGAGTATGGCAAAGAAAAGAAAAATGAAGACACACACACATACAAAAATGAAAAACTCTGACGTATGACTCATACCATGATTCATATGACTCAGATCAGCTTACATTATAAGGAAAAGACACGTTCCCTATGACTCAGACTCATCACTCATACAACTGGATGTTCATATTGCTTGAAGTGGTATGACTGACATATCTGAATGTAATATTCTTTCGACAGCTTTAAAAACGCATGGCCATCGTCGTTCCCGTTCAATAAAAAAAGTGCATAAAACGTCGGATTACAGACTTTTCGTTTCAGGGAGAAGTTTGTCAGATTGGTGAATGAAACTCGCGGCAGAAAAGAAATTGTTTCGTACTTGCAATGGGAAACCTATCCTCTCTTACGAACTCACAGAAGACGTCCAATACCAAAATACGGGAAAGAATAAAGTCCGACAGCTGTTGATAAACTTGATCACAAAAGGACCGAACGCTTTCCGTACATTCGTTGAAGCGTTGAGGTATATCGATTGCACGGCTCTGGTAGAACTCCTGGAATGCACATAAGCAACGTGGCAGTGCAAGGCAATCTTGAATGTCTCATCGACCTGTGGGAGTACATCGGCAAACGAATACCGAAGCTAGAAAGAGGAAAGGGCAAATTCTAAAATCATAAATCCAATTGAGACATTATGACAAAGACAAAACAAATAAACAAAAAAGAACAAGAAAGACAAAATTATGGTGTTGAAAGATCTATTTGGTGACTGATTAGTTAATGTCATTTTCTAACCCTTAGACAAACCAATTAAAATCCATGGCACGTATTACTTCTCTAACCCTCAAACAGTACCAAGGTAAAAGTTTGAAAAGCTTCTGCGCATATAATTATTTAGTATTCGGATAGTAAGGACAAATCGGTATGACAAACATTACCAACGTAGACAAAACTAAAAATGACAAGGCGATAAACAAGACAATACAAAAAACTAAAGCACTGACAGTGTGAGGTACAGACGTAAACAGTTAACGTACAGACTCGCCAACGTGCGTAACGATTAATGATCGTTTTCCGCGTTGATCTGGCAGCCCAAGAAGATCAAAGAGAACTGTTTATCATTTTCATCCGGAAAGATCAAATGTAACGGAAAGTGTTCGTCTTTACGTGAATCCATCGGAGACTTCGCCGTTACGTTAGACTCGTTCAAAAGCTCGGATACAGAGTGGAATGAGAAAAGTCAGAGTGATCACGGCGTCCACCGCCCATCACCTGAACGGAAGGATAGATCCTCATCGATAACCGCTTCATTTCATGTACGAATCCGAAATATTTCCCTCCATGATGTTTCGACGCGAGCAGCTTCATTTCATGTACCATTTATCCGGGAAAATTGATGATCATGGGTGTCAAATGCGACAAAGACTTAAACGACATTTTTCTCGTGATTTTGGAGTTGGAACTATATGTACGAGAACCGTACGGGGATATTCAGCAAGTCATATGGACATCTTTGCATTAAGATTAATTTTACTCCGGTCAAGACAAGGACTTGGTGGTGCAAATGGCAGCGTGTCTGTCACTAGAAAAGAAGGTTGAATGTTCGACCCACGTCGAAGTCATACCAAGTATTTTTGTCAGTCGAAAAGTAATCCAGCAAACATTTCGGAATAGTAAAATGACATTCATTGAAGTGTCATTCATAAGTTGTGTATCGAGATTCAAAGACAATAGAATCACAAACGTTATTTTTTAACGAAGTGGAATTTAGTTGTTTTTGATATGCAAAACAATCTTTTATCCTTCTTTTTCCCGTCTTTTCCATGATGAGGTGAGAGTCGTAAACTCGTAAGTTGTGAGAAAAAAAACGCTGGAATCCTTTCTCTTTGATTGAGGTTCATGTTACATGCGTTATGCACAGAGTCTCCGAATCTTCCCGTAACGTGACAGTGATCTCCTACTCTTTCTTTTGGTTAAGGGTTTCCACAAATGGTACAGTCAAAACGCAACGTCCTCTTCGGTCATTTCTGATCTCGTAACACATCGAGGAGACGTTTTTCAAATGCCACCATTTAGTTCCTGAAAACGTCTACTTTGGGACCGTTAAGGTAACGGGGTCTTCGCTAAGTCTTTTGTAATACATGTACCGATTTTGTAAGTGCATTCAAGCTGTATATGTTCGTAAGGTGTTGCGGTAATGAGTGTCTTTGGCAGAAGCGAACTGTCACCACCACAGCTACCCCTATCAATACAATAACCATCACCACCACAGCCACAACCACCTCTTATGGTTATAAGCGCAGTCGGGTCGATAGCTCGATGGAACCATGAACGAGTTTTACTTATTTGTCAACTCTGCCGAATCGCTGCATCTTTTTCCCGACAAAATGGAAGGGCAGTTCAAATTCGTCTAGCCCGATCGCATTCGATGAATGGCAGATGATGGGATGCACTCTTTGAAATAACGTTTGTGCCGGCTTTCGAAAGTCCGACGCGGAGGATATACATGTGTTGCAATGTGCTGAGGGACGGATCTCGTAACACATCGAGGAGACGTTTTGGCTTTACATTTAGATCATATTCGTTATTTGTTCTCTATCAGTTTTTACACATCTTTGAGTTTATGGACTTCCAAATGGTTAGATTTTATCTGCACTGAAGAGACATAAGTTGTCGAAATGCGCATATGCAGAAATTAAATTCATAGTAACTTCGGTATTTAGTTATCGTATCGGATAGAAACGTCTACCTTCCGCTGCTTCAATCCGTAGCCACGAGAAACGAAGAGACGAAGGAAGTGGTCTTCTAGAGACCGCTCCACTGCGTGGCGAGGGGTGTGATATAGACGTGTTACAAATCATCCAAAGGGACGATCGTCTACGAGTGCGTCGCTGCAAAGACGAACTTGTGTTCTGTTTGCTTCACTTCCGGAAGAAAGTTATAGAGAATCGAAACACTCTCGGCATGAAGATTGGGTGTCCTACTTGTAATCGAGAGTTTTCTATGAGAGACTCCATGCTGAGGCATCGCTGAAATAAACATGGATTAGGGGTAATACCACCACCACCACCACCCTCACCAAGGCTATCATCACCGACCACCACCACAGAAGATGGAAAGCCCACCACCACAACAGAAGATGGATAGCCGACCACCACCACAGAGAGTGGGAGGCCCACCACCACCATAGAAGATGGTAGGCAGTTTCCAGTTTCGACATCCGTTCAATATGATCGTCTCCGGTTCAACCTTCTGAGGCAAGACATATTTTGTGAAGGAAATGTTACGTAGCATTCAGGCGACGTGCAGCCTGGTCACGGAGAGGATGGTCTGGCTGTACAATCGTTTGAAACCTCTTTACGAAGAGATCGGAAGAACGATGGCTCACAAAATGAAATTCATTCGCGGAATCACGTCCAATTTGGACGCAGATTACTACCTCGACGCGCGTGCCGTGACCTGAACATGCTCGTGTTGGACGACCTGATGACAAACTCGGTAAGAGATCCCTGCATCAACAACCTCTTCAGGTAAGAATCGCATCATCGGAACCTGTCGGTGGTGGTCGTGAATCAGAACCTGTATTTCTGCAAGAACCCGACCCAGCGCAGAAACTGCCACTATCTCGTCTTCTTAGACAATCCCGTCGATCGCCAACCCGTCGCCACGTTTGGAAGACAGATGTACCCCGACCGCATGCAGACATCTGTTCGTGCAAATGTTCCAAGAGACCTTACGGATACATGGTGGTGGACCTAAATCTCGGAACTCCCGAACACTCGAGACTACGCAGCGACATCTGGGGTGGATGCAAGCACGCCGGAAGCGAGGCCACGGAGGAAGACGATTCCATTACAGAAGACGGAAGTGAAACGGACCTGATAGCCTGTTTTAGATACGGATTGGTATTCGCACACGAGTTGGGACTTGAGATCCATCGACAGAGGGGTTGCTACGACGACCCGTTGTCAAAACGATGCAAGAAGGACGAAGACGAAAGAACATACGAATACGAACTAGAATGTTTTCTTCTCGGCCTGCCATTGACGGTGTCTTGCGCCCACGAACTTCCCGTCCACGTCTCCGACATACTGCAGTTTCGTCGTGAACACCCACATTTGCAACTGCCGAGGCACGTACTGGGTGGCGTTTCACTTCCCAAAGGACGGACACACGGAATTTTTCGATTAATTCGTCAGAACGCAGGAAACGTACCACCGACGCTTCAGAGACGTGTTGGTCGCCAACAGAACCCCGGTACCATGATCAACAACGTGCGAGTGCAACCCGAAAACGGCAACGGTTGCGGATTTTACTGCATGCACTTCGTCAAGTGTAGATACAGGAATTTTACCATGGAAGATGTAGTGAACGAACTCTCAAAAAGGGTCCAGATACAATCGAGGCCGTGCTATAAGACATTTATAAATAACAATAAATGACGATTTGTGACAATAAATGACGAATATGTGACAATTAAAAAGTTCTTTGTGAAAATAAAAAGTGTGAAAAACTAGAATATGTCCGACGCCAATCTTCGGTAGTTATATACCGTTCTAGACTGACCTCCCCTGTGGAAGTACAGAGTTATCTCCTTTACTTTCGATTTTTGTGGTCTTCGCTTCCCTTGTTCCTTCGGTATTCTACTGGCGTTGTTTTACTAATGCAACGGGATTCCACGTTCATCAACCGATGCTCTACCTTACTTCCCTCCAAATATAGTGACTTGATGTCCCCTTGGTCATATTGGTCTAAATAGATTCCCGATTGAAGATGCAGTAATAACCATGTTTGGACTTGTCTCCCATAAAGGAAGGTTCGCGAACCTCATACGTTACGTCACAAAATCTAATTTACACATGTAATTTAATATGGTTGACAAAGTTGTAGTAAAACCACTGTATAACAATGTAAAAGAATTTTTGATCTGTTAAAATTTTTATCATCTGCCCGATTTTGGATATGTAAAATGCAAGTTGCCTGAAAAACAGTAAATTTCGTTATGCTGTAGAGTTACCTCTCATCAGCTGGTGAATGCCCTCGGGGAATACCCTTAACGATTTTCATATTTTTTGTGCCGAGTTTAAAATTTCCTGCAGAAAAATATTTATGTAGTTTCCAAAGTGTCAAAATTTCCAAAATTTGTATACTTTGCAAAAGCACTTATTTTAAAGATATTAAAAATAATTTAATTCAAAAATTAATACCCTGTAAAAGTGTTAAAACATTTCAAAATTTCGATCAAAAGAAATTATCTAGATACCTCAGTTAACAATTTCGTATGAGTGATTTGAAAATGACATTTTTATGACCCTTATTAATCATTACTATTTTTTGTTAACCAAATTTACCTTTTCAAGTATGTGACGTCACAGCGAACACTCCTATATGTCACGTGATACCCATCCCATTGCCAAATATGGTCGTTGTTGGTCAGAATCGACGTCCGATTGAAAATAAAGCATTTTCATATTTGGACTTGTCTGCCATATATGGTCACATGATAACCCATCCATTTCCAAATATGGTCATTCAAGTTTACATCGATATCCAAACAAAAACAATGTGTTTTCCATATTTACGCATGTTTTCGATATATGTATATGTCATCTGGATTTTGACGGCTATCGCTAAATATTATCTCATGAGCCAGAATTTGAAGCACAGGGGCGAGTGTGCGCAGCGAACGAGCTCTAAGATTCATATTCTGGTGAACGAGATGATATTTTACAATATTACAGCTTTCCAACTTCAGATAACTTTTTTATCGTCTTTTATTTCCTATTTCTTTAGAGTACTTTTTGTGTCAAATTCTCCCAAAGTTGCACGCGAAAGGATTTTTTTGTAACTTTCTTTTATTTTTTGAAAACATCAGCATAAGTATGAACAAAGAAGATATGTATATATATTTTATAACAAGTATAAAGTATAATTAAGTATTTTCTTCCCCAAGTGCAGCAGACACAACTCTCCATTTCTCAATTGTTTGCTCCCTTTTTGCATTTGAGATCAACCAACTGGACTTTTTTTCAATATTAATTTCTTTTTTTTATTATTTCAAACACTCCCTTTAATTTTGGTGTTTCATTCTTTTGTTTACAGGTGAATATGAAAAATTTAACAATTAATAGAATGTTTTCCACAGCCATCACAATGTTCAGAGTCACAACCAAGAATTATCTCTCTTGGATTGTAAGGAAATCTGACACCTTTTGAATTGAAAAAATCACTTAATGAAAGCCAAATATTTTTAACAATGTTGCAGGACCAAAATAGGTGTAGAATAGTTTCCTTTGATTCTTCACAAAAATTACAAAGTTCAGTTTCTTTTAATTTACACTTATATAGAAAAGAGTTTGTTGCAGTGATTCTATGCAAAAGCTTCAACTGTAACTCTATCAGTTTGTTTTTTTTTTGTAACGATATGTGGAAGTTTAAAAATATATCCCCAGTCGTCAACAGACATACTGAGGTCAATTTTCCATTTAGTTTTTGCTTTCAAAGGTTCCTCTGCAAAAAAAATTTACAAAGAGACTATTAAATAATTTACAACATTTAGGATTACATTTGATTTTACTTAACATTTCATTTTCTATCGTTGTCGGTTTGGTTTCATTTTTAATCCTTTCCTTCCATTCCTTAGGAATTGAATTAATGATCCCATAGAATTCAAGGAAAGAACTCTGTACTTTAAATTTTTGTTTAAACTGATCAAAACTCAAAAATTGACAATTATCATCTACCAAATCATTTATAAAAAATACATCTTTCTCACACCATCTCTGAATGAAGCACATTTTTTTATTGATTTGAATCTTATTGTTAAACCAGAGTGGTTGACTCAAAACAGGTTGCTCTTGAGTGTGTAACTCATTAAGTTTTAACCAATTTAACAAAATATCTTTCCAAAAAGGATTCAAACTACAGGCAACCTTTTGAATACCAGTTTTATTCAATAAAAAAACCTTCTCACCTCCAAATCTTTCTAATTTATTCAAGATCAAAATTTTCCATGGAGAAAAATTTAATGGATCAAGTAACTTATTGATCCATGACATTTTCAAAGAGTAACAAAATGATTTGACATAAGGAATTTTTAGTCCCCCTTCCTCATATTCATTTATCAGAACATTTCTTTTTATACGATCCGGTTTACCGTTCCAAAAAAAGTTGAAAAAAA
>MJUU01031392.1:75179-104243 GCA_002080025.1 Modiolus philippinarum | reverse complement strand
CTGCCAGTGGGAAACATAGATTTAACATTGGACCCTATGGGAAAACACATTCAAAGTTCTTCTTCTTTGAAACTACCGAGCTAATTGGCACTAAACTAGGCCACAATAGTCCTTTGGTGAACCCTTACAAAAAAGGTGTTTTTCAGGTCCATGGCCGTCAGCAGGAAACAAGTTTTAACATTGGACCCTATGGGAAAACACATTCAAAGATCTTCTTCTCTGAAACTATGAAGCCAATTGGCCCCAAACTTGGCCACAATAATCCTTTGGTGTTCCCTTACAAAAATTTGTTTTTCAGGTCCCCATGATATCCAAGATGGCCACCAGCTGGAAACATAGTTTTAACATTGGACCCTATGGGAAAACACATTCAAAGATCTTCTTCTCTGAAACTACTGGGCCAATTGGAATCAAACTTGGCCAAAATAGTCCTTGGGTGGTCCCTTGCAAAAAAATGTTTTTCAGGTCAGCGTGATATCCAAGGTGACTGTCAGCAGGAAACATAGTTTTAACATTGCACCCTATTGGAAAACACGTTCAAAAATCTTTTTCTCTGAAACTGCGTAGGCAATTGGTACCAAACTTGGCCACAATAGTCCTTGAGCGGTCCCTTACAAAAAAGCTGTTTTTCAGGTTCACACTATATCCAATGAGGCCGCCAGCGGGGAACATAGTTTTTTACATTGGACCTTATGGGAAAACACATTCAAAAGATCTTCTCTGAAACTAACCAAACTTGGTCAAATAGTCTTTATGTGGACCCCTGAAAAGAATTTTTTTTTCAGGTTCCCAGTATCCAAGATGGCTGCCATCAGGGAACATAGTTTAACTTAGACCCCATGGGGAACATTAACAGCGGTATTCTCCCCTTTTAAACGAATTTGGCATATTGGAACTGTAGTTTAATTATATACTTAGTACATGTATATTGGCTATTTAACATAAAATGTCTATGTTAATCAAGGACCAGGTGAGCAATACAGGCTCTTGAGAGCCTCTTGTTAAATATGCTCATGCTACAAAATAAATCTTAGGCTTTATTACTGATATTATAAATCAATGCCACATTTTATTAAATTAGCTAGAATTCAATATTTAAAATGTGAATTTTCAGTCTTTCCCAAACGCTGTTGGTAATTGGTTTCTGAAGAGAAATGCCCATCTTTCTAAGCCAAAGTCAAAATTGGGTGTTTGCAATTCAGATTTAACTTTCACCATGAAATTTAACTTTCATCGCTAAAGATGTGAGTAACTACATCACCATTCCAATGCATACCTTTTATGTGTTTTATATATACTGGAACAAGTATCCATTTGACTGTGGGTGGCAGACTGGATAAGTAAGTTAGTTTACCTGTACAATCACTAGCCTATCACCTCTGCCTTGTGAGTTTGTAAACCACAACAATGGGTGAATTCTACTTGCAACCGCATTGGCAGATCCATAGGGGGTAGGGGATATGCAAACCAATTTTCTTGAAAAATTTAAAAATTTTGTGCAGAATTAAGGCAAAAATTTTTAAAATAGCAAAAAAAAATCAACTTGAACCTCAATTGAACCCCCTTTTTTGGAGGCTTGATCTGCTTGTGAATTATACATGATCAGGTATGACAGTTACTTGCCAAAGGTGAATGGTTGTCTTTAGGTACTCTGACTTACTCAGTCACTAAAACTGGTACCACAATATATCTAAAATACTGCAGAAAGTGGCGTTAAACCCCATGCAGCAAGCAAACAAATATCCATGTTTATTTGTTATGATGATTTATTGCTATAAACTTAAAATTAAGTATGAACCAAAAATTCTGTATACCGGTTTATAAAACAATATTTAACTGAAATGTATTTATTACCAGTATGTTTAAAATACATGTAATGTATGCATCATTTAAGGTGTATTTTTTTCAGCAATTGGTCAATGAACAGAAAGTTGAAAAATCTGTGAAAAGTAAAGAAAATGTGACAGATATAATTCAAGATAAACAGAAAACTGTAACTAAAAGAAGACTGAAAATATTTTATGGAACTCAAACAGGAAAGTCAAAGGTGATAACAGTTTGTCCTTACTAATTACTGTTAAGGAAAAATATTTTACAAATATACTGGTACTCAACAACAAAAGAAACGCACCACTAATGTGTATTTCTTTGTACCTAAAATTCAACCGCAAATATCTGTTCAAATACTTGCTGGAAGAACTTATAATCTTTACACATTATTTCTCTTAGTCAAAATTCTGAAAAAAGGAAACTTTTTCGAATCCTGAATTTCATTTTCTCAAAAAAAACAACACTTTTTCACCCAAAAATGAAAACATTATTGAAAAGGATAAATTTTGAACCTTTTGTGCTCCTTCCTGTAAGATTTGGTGAAAAAATTACTGTTTTTGTAACTTTTAACAATACAACTTCTAAACACGCTGATTCTTAGGAAAGCAATTCTTTGACTTTTGTTTTCTCGCACATTCAACGTAAACCTTTGCTGTGATCATGACTTGAAAATGACAAACTTTTTGACAAAAATTGACTTGCAAAAATACATAAAAAAGGCTGATATGGCAAAAATATCTAGGGAGCTAGATAATATTAAAAAAGTGGTGCGTTTCTTGTGTTGCTCAGTATATATTGCAGGAATGGAAACTAATAATATCATAACATTATTAAACATGTTCATTTTCACACCTGTACAGTACAAACAGAGGCATTCAGTTAAAAATCACTCTGGTCCGACAATTTTCACCCTTGTCACCCCGGAATTCACAGGTTTTGTCTGTGTTTGTCCGGCAGAATTGTCAGAAAAATTTCACCCAAAAAATCGTCGGTAATTTTCTTTGATGTTGGGTCAACTGATAAATGCCGTTGAAAGTAGGACTTCCGCCAGAATTGTCGGAGTTTTAGTGTCCTAATTGTCTCTTCAAAAGTTTTAGGCTAATATCAAGAGGAAAAAATAAACTCGATGACAACTGGGTTTCATGTAACTTCCCTTTCAAAATTGTATTTCCGAACGTATTAATCAATGCCACGAATAAAAAAAGACAATTGGATGGCTTCGACGAAACATATACCTATGTAAAAATATCTCCTCAATTTCCATTTGACTGAGAAAAGTGGGTTAAAACACGTCTAATTTCAAAACATTAGCCTCTGTAGATTCTCATACTGACATGCTAAAATGTTCGGGCTGCACGAAATTGAAGCATGGAATTTCTATTTTTATGACCAATCAAAATACAGTTTAGCGGATTCCCCTTAAAAATAGGCTCGCACGTATTGTTTGTATTATTATTGTTTGTGACAAAAATAGGAGCCAAAGACGTGGTCTCTTCCAAAATTTGCCGAGGCATTTCAGAATTAAATTATTATCTCAGCAAAAAGGACCTTTTATACTATTGGAAACTTCTTTCGGATAAAACACTTTTATGAAGATGTTAGCATACAAAAATGAGAAAAGTTCACCGTCTGTTGAGCGTGACATCGTGTAAAAAATAACATATGCTTTTATGGAATGTTAAGTAATTCTTGGAACTGAATATTCACTGAAATATTCCCTGCAAGGATATGTGAATATTGATTTTCTCTGAAGCTATTTTTCGTGTGATTTTTTTTAAAGTTATTAATAGCGTGCTATTTATAGGTCGTCACTCACTAAGATTAACCTTGACTTAACAAAACCAAATTACGCAATTTTAAGGCTGATATTCGTGCAAATTATTTAATAAGTAACAAATTATTTTATATAATATGATCTTTTAACAACTTCTGACAGTCACATATAATTCACAATGTTCATATGAATTATAAGTTATTTTCTGCCATACGCATAATATTTTTAAAAAAATATCCTCTCGATCTTCCGACTATTTGAAATATGAAAAGCAAGCTTTTCCAAAATAATAAACCGTACTTAGAGATAATTACTTCGTATACACAAGTAGATAAATATTGACAAGTACAATTAACAACAGCAGGTGAGTTAATCCTCTGTTTATCAGTTTCTCGGACATCCGTGAATGTCGGTGAATGTCAGGTTTGTTGTCGGACATTCACCCCGTTTCACACACAATTCACGGACGTCGGATTTGAGTGATTTTCAACTGAATGCCTCTGTTTGTACTGTATATATATGTGTATGGTTCAAGCAAGTTACTTGTCAAGACTGATCAGAAAAAGGGCTGAGGGCTTAATGATTCACTTGTTTGCATGACTGATTATTACTCAAGTTTGTTGAGGCAAGAAAAATATTATAATTTCTTGATAAGTGAATTTAATTTGTTAGAAATGTATGATACTAATATCCATACCTTTGGATGACTTGAATATTTACAAAAATAAGAGGAAAAGTTTTTTAGGGAATTTTGGAATTGAATAAGTATTTGCAAAAAATAGTTGCCATATAAGATGTAAAATTTTCTGGGCCCAGCATCTGTCATGTGAAACATGTTCATTTTTGAGTAAGAAACTTATCTTAAAATGCTACAAGACTGGAATTCAATATTCTAGAAAATGTTTTCCATATGGATGTACAATTTCTTTAAATATTAGCTTGCCTTGATAAAAATTAGCTTGCCTCAGGCGGTTGACTGACTGGTATTTCCAACTCTGGATTAATTAGAATGGTCTTTCATGTAGTTATGTATTTCTTTACAGTTGTTTGCCGAGAATTTGTATCGTGAGGCAACAGAAAGAGGACACCAGGCAGAGGTTGTAAATTTAAAAGATTATGATCCAGAGGACACATTAATAGCAGAGGTAAGATGTTAGATAAATGTAACAAAAATTTGGTATATTCAAGTTGATGAGTCAAATTACCAATTTATGGAGAACAAATTGGTAAAGAATGATTGATGTGATATGAGCAACCAGCCAGAAATATTTAAGTCATGTGAAGGATGAGAAGGACATATCAATATTTATCCTTATATGGCTAAACTTACAGTTATTGTACTGTGAGGCACCACAGTGCCAAAAGGCTATATACTTTCATTTTTGAAATTCAAAAAAGATCATTACGAAAATGATGTGGGTATAGACAAATGTTACAAATATGCCAGAAGCAATTTTCATGTCTGGATATAAAGAATTACGGATTGTGAGAAAGGAATGAATCCCTAATTACAAGTTATTGCTAAAAAAAAATTTTAAACTGAAAGTTTATGTTGTTTAAACAACAATGAAGCACTCACCATTTTGTTCATTCATGAAGCATTCCTACAGTAAGTGATAATTTTACAAATTTTGTGAAGTTTCCAGTTGGTGAATTTTCTCAGAAAATTTTGACTTCACAATCAGGCATCAGGAAATTTTTGGAACCCATTCTGGTCATTTTTTGGAGGTCAAAGCATGTGGATGAAATTTTTGACATCGTCTTTACCACCCACCCCCCTTTTTCAATGATGCTTATTTTACATTGTAAGCTATGTTTTCTAGGCAACGTATGATTCTTGTCTCGTATTCTGATGCCCAAGGTTGTATTATCACTGCATTAGGTTGATAATTCATGTTTATTATCGGCAGTGATGTCAAAATGTCAAAATTGCAATTGATATTCCCTTCGATGACAAAACGAAAGTAAACCGGAAATGACACATGTGTTGTAATTTCGAACAAAATCGAAAACGGCTTTGAAATGCGAACGCATTAGAATTGGAAAGGCTATTCGAGGCACTAACGGAATTATGTGGGATTTAAATTAATATTTATTTACAGCAATGTTAGGGTCTTATCGATCTTCGCATAAGTTTTATGAACACGCATGCGCGATTGGAAAGTAAGTAGAAACGATAGTATCGGTCTGTATTAAGTTGAAATTGAAAAGAAAATATCACGTTTGAAGTAAAACCCTCTACTTCAAACGCTTCCTTTGCCGATATTTAACCCCTGGGTATTTACCACCCCTTGTTATCATCATTACAAGGGTAATTAATTTGTAATTGGCAATCAACAAAGGTGTTACCTGTCGTAATCACGTGCTGTTAATCCAATTAAAGGTGATGACATGTTTATTTAATAACTAGAAGTGGTGCCTTTCGAAATGATGGCCATCCCCACACTTCCCTGTTTGACACAGAATACACAGTTCCACTAACAAACTCACATGTGTCAAAATTGACCTCTTGGGGCCTCTTGTTTGCACCAAGACCAATATGAAACATCCGAAAGCTTATTGCACATTTGCAGACTGTATGCAACAGTTCTACTACAAAATTAAATCCATAAATCCAAAGATGTAGGAGGAGTTTCACTGACAAGCTCATATGTGTGGAGATTGACAACTTGGCGCCTCTTGTTTGCACCAAGACCAATATAAAAAATCTGAAAGCTTATTGCACATCTGCAGACTATATGCAACAATTCTATACAAAATTAAATTCATAAATCCAAAAATGTAGGAGGAGTTCCACTGACAAATTAACATATGTCAAAATTTACATCTTGGGGCCTCTTGTTTGCACCAAGACCAATATCAAAAATCCGAAAGCTTACTGCGCATCTGCAGACTATATGCAACAATTCTATAACAAAATAAAATCCATAAATCCAAAAATGAGGAAGGAGTTCCACTGACAAGGTTCATCTAATGGACAGACGGACGGGCCAAAACAATATCCCAGCATTTTCTTCAGAAAAGTGCGGGGATAATTACCTGTTGACAAGTTACATCAAATTTAATTAGCAGTTTGGTGATTAAAGTCAAATTCTTTATGCATTGTCTTGTAGAATGTCCAATTTTTTACATTCAATTTTTTGAATGTCCGAAAAGTTTAAATTCATTTCGGTCAAAAAATGAAATTTTCGGTCATGACCGACAAAAAAGTGGCATTTCCGGATCCCTGGTCTCGATATAGATTTCTAGACGTCACGATGTTACGTGATGCAAACTGAGGTTGGAAATTGGTGTATTGCTACTATATCCTAAAGTTGTTTGTTTGTTTTAAGGTTTTTAAGGTTTTTTAAGGACTTTTGAACATTTTATTGAATTATATTTACTATACATTGTATATACATTCTCTCTTTATTTTAAAACAGTCCAAATATTAGAATCAATAAACTGTATGGCTACTTTGATATTTTTACACAATTGCAAGTGTCCAAAGCTTCCATAAGGTAAAAATGTAGCTACGTAATCGAAGAATTTTTTTAAATGCATTAGTTAGCCAGTAGACAAAGTGGAAACTTTGGTAATGCTTTGTAGCCAATTTGGTGATTGAGCCATCAAGTTTGTTATCTACACATGTGCAAACTGATTTTTTCTTTCAATGTCTTAAAATTTATTATTTTTACAGATTGAAAATAATGTGTGGGTGATAGTATTTATCTCCACTTACACAGATGGCCAGCCACCAGAGGGTTCTGAATGGTTTGTCAAATGGTTAGAAGAAACTTCAACAGATTTTAGAATTCCTAAAACATTACTCAAGGGCTTACATTATGCAGTCTTTGGACTTGGTAACTCATTGTACAAAGAAAATTTTAATGCTGTAAGTTTATTCCCATTTACTTCAAGGGGTAGTGCATTTTGTGCATCTTGAACACCTGATACACATGTACAGAGATGAAAATTCATTTTATTGGCAAATAATTCACTAGCCCAGATCTGCAATGTATATTGTCAACCAAAAGGGCCATATACATGTATTGTAGTAGCAACCTGGGCCACTGGTAAGAAAATATTAGAAGCCCTGCTCAACTTTTAGGGGCCTCTGGCTACTGGGCCTCTCGTAATTTGCATCCCTGAAATCAGTGTTTGAGCTGCTGTACTAGCAGTGTGTTAAATGTTTTTCTGTGAAAATAATTAGATCTTTCAATGAAGATATATATTGACTTTGGCATTTGTCTAAATTGCAGTGTGCTTGTAGGGAGTATTAGTGAATCACTTAGTCGATAATGATATTTTAAAGTTATATTGCGTCATTTGAGTAGTTTGTAAACACAATCACAATCTTCATTAAAAGGATAATATAAACTACATGTGCTATTATGATAACAGATCTGTTATATGTGATTGGATATTTATCCATGGGAGACAACCTTATTTGAACCTGTCTTCCATAAGTAAAGGCGTAGAATTAAGAGATTAATACAAAATTAAATGCAAATGAAGAGGAGACAATTTTCTGATATTTAAAAAAAAAAGAAAATATCACAAAACACCTTTTACAGTGAGTCCACTTTTATTTTGTTAAATTGCTCTCTCTCTCTCATAGACAAGCTTATAGAATTGGTTGAAAAACATGCATGCCATTTTACCATAATACTATTTCAGTTACTCGTGATGAAAAAAGGGAGACTTGAAACAAAATAAGGGACATTAAAAAACTAGAAGTGGTGCCATCAGAAAAGATGGCCATCCCCTCACTCACCTGTTTGACACAGAAAACAGTCGTTATTGACCTTGGGGTAATTTTCTCAACATTTTTAAAATCAAATTAATGATAGTCACCATTTTTACTAAGAAAGTATACAAGGATATATGGTTGCTAGGTAGAATTTCCAAAAATGAGTGGTCTTTGAGACTGTCATGAAATTTACCAAATTTTGAATCAATTATTTTGAAAATCCAATTGGTGAAAATGATTGCCCTAATCGAAACAAATCCTAACACTATTGTTGCTAGGTAGAGTTCCAAAAAATAAGTGGTCTTTGACACTCTCAGGAAATTAACCAAATTTGGAATCAATTATTTTGTAGATCCAATTGGTGAAAATGAATGCCCTAATAGAAATAAATTCTAACAGTATGGTTGCTAGGTAGAATTCCAAAAAATAAGTGGTCTTTGACACTTTCAGGAAATTTACCAAAATTGGAATCAAATATTTTTGAAATTCAATTGGTGAAAATGTTAGTCCAAATTGAACAAATTACTACATGTATGGTTGTTAGGTAGAATTCCAAGAAAATAAGTGGCCTTCGAGACTTTCAGGAAATTTACCTAAGTCGCAACTGGAATCAAAATTCTGAAACTTTATTGCACATCTGCAGACTATATGCAACAATTCTATCACAAAATTAAAACACTAAACCCAAAAATGAAGGACGAGTTCCACTGAAAAGCTCACATATATAAAATAGACATCTTGGGGCCTATTGTTTGCACCAAGACCAATATCAAAAATCCGAAAGCTTATTGCACATCTGTAGCATATATGCAACAATCCTATAACAAAATTAAAACACCAAATCCAAAAATGAGCAAGGAGTTCCACTGACAAGCTCACATGTGTCAAATAGACATCTTGGGGCCTCTTGTTGGACCAAGACCAATATCAAAAATCCGAAAGCTTATTGCACATCTGTAGCATATATACAACAATTCTATAACAAAATTAAAACACTAAATCCAAAAATGAGCAAGGAGTTCCACTGACAAGCTCACATGTGTCAAACAGACATCTTGGGGCCTCTTGTTGGACCAAGACCAATATCAAAAATCCGAAAGCTTATTGCACATCTGTAGCATATATGCAACAATTCTATAACAAAATTAAAACACTAAATCCAAAAATGAGCAAGGAGTCCCACTGACAAGCTCACATGTGTCAAATAGACATCTTGGGGCCTCTTGTTGGACCAAGACCAATATCAAAAATCCGAAAGCTTATTGCACATCTGCAGCATATATGCAACAATACTATATCAAAATTAAAACACTAAATCCAAAAATGAGCAAGGAGTTCCACTGACAAGGTCCATCTAATGGACAGACGGACGGATGGACAGGACCAAAACAAAAATACTTTTTCTTCAGAAAAGTGCGGGGATAAATATGACTTGCAAGAAATGTAAAAAAGTGTTGTGCAATTAAACTGCATAAATTGTTCCATTGAGAACCATAATAAAATCAACTCAACTCATGAGTGTGTGACATATTTACACATGTGTCAACTAAATTAAAAAGAATGTTCCACTAACTTACTTAATAGAAGATACTGTAAACTTAATTTCTGCAGAGCACCATTTCTATGATTTATTTCTCTTCAGTGCAGATCAGATTATAACGTTTTGAAGACAATTAACTCAAATATGATTTAAAGCTGTTAGAGAACATATTACAAATAGGATCTGAAGAAAGAACCAAAATTTCCTTTGCTCCTTTCTTTTAAACAAAATTTTTCTTGAATTTAGATATTTCAAGTTTTCAAATAAAATGGATTTTTGGATCAGCACTGAAGTGCTGACTACTAGGTTGGTGAATACCCTCAGGACTATGGCCCTACTTGTTTCCGGAAAAAGGCATACGCCTTTTGCTGGCAGCAGACACCCATTGCACTTGTTTGACAAAATTTTGGATGTACGCGCAATGCCGCCCCCGCCTATCTCAGGACTCAGGTGCAGGCGGCGCATTTTCATTTCAAGATGGCAGACAGAGTGTAACTGAGTAAAACTAAAGGTTACAAATATTGAAAAACAAGCATTAAGCAAAAAATCTCGTTTATATGTGCAATTTATCTTTATACTTCGAAGATGCGGAAGAGAAATTTGGTATATTATTGTTAATCCAAAATTTGCAAGGGCGTTTGCCACCGGCAAAAGGTGTACGAAACAAGTAGGACCAATCTTGGCAGAGTAATGCATCTTGAGATTATCAATAAAATATCAATGACATTGCATATTTTATGGCTTTAAATCTCTTAAAAACAAACACTGATATCATTGATATCATTTACTGCTGTTGAAATTGCCTCATCTCCGGCGGCACCACAGTTTTCACCGAGATAAATGCAAGTATAGTCATAGCTGAATTGCTGTCGCCATTTTGAATGATAGCCGGTTTACTTTTTTTGGAGTCAAAATACGGTGTACGCCTGTCGCCGTTAGCCATTTGCCTATAGGTGCCAAACAAGTTGGACCTAACAGTCCATCAGTAAAGGCATCAGTGTATGTATTAATGACTAACTGAATACCAAAATTACTTCAAATAACAAGCCACTACATACAATAATTGTAGTGTTGTGTTGTCTGTTTTGAAAGACCCTGATTGATATGAGTAGAATTGAAACCACATAGCAACATTGGTTATATTATCACATTGTTTGATCCTGTAAGGATGGATCAGAATTTAATTTTTGTCCTTTTCAGGTGTGTAAGAAAGTTGATCACTGTTTTAAAGCATTATCAGCATCTCCCATATCTTCACTTGGTTTGGGAGACGAAAATGTCTCAGAAAGTTTAAAAGGAGGTAAGTTGGAAATATGTTTTACATGTATTTTAAAACTTTCAGTATTTGAAAGTTATTCTTTAATTAGTGAATTAATGATTTGAAAAAAAAAATCCACGATGACGACTTTTGAAACCATTTCATTTCCTATGTACTTAGGCCAGTTTTGGTAATTAATGACTTCAGTAAGTGAATTGTACTTTAGATGCAGAAATGTATAATTTACAAATTTTTGAAATTTCAGCAATCATTTACATGTATCAAGTGAAGAAATTAATCACTACAAAAAAATTGAGCTTTCAATTCATAATGGATCCATTCAGTTATTCAATTTCTGTCGGTGGAAATGATTATCGATATACTCATAATAAAAGACACATCAAATCAGTCTAACACTTACTGAACAATAATTGTTCTATTTTGCTCTAAAATGTTGGAATCAGTTAATTCTTATGTGCAGAGAAGTTAATACAATGTATTCACATGATATTAGTAGAGTTTGCATATTTGGCATAAGACCCAGTTACCCTTCTTCAACTAGAATTTTATTCCTTAGGATTAGAAAAAGATTTTGCTGCATGGAAAAGGGAATTCTGGAGGAAATCTAAGAAAGTTAAAGAACAGGAGGAAGAAATTCCAGCAAAGGATGACTGTGGTACGGGGAAGAAGTGTGGAGGGAAATGTAAATGTAAAGAAGATGGTGGAAAATGTAGCAGTGATGAAGAGGAAGAAGTGGAAGGGGAGGTAATAAGCCATATTATGATATACAAAAATTTTCTCTAACATTTACAAGTATGAATGTTACTGTGAAAGTACTATTGTTCGTGGGGTTTCAATTTTTGTGGATTTCATGGTTCACTAAAACCATGAAATTAAGTTCCCAACTAAATGCATTTTTCCCCTAGAGTTTTAATGCAAAAAATCGAAACCATGAATTTAAGTACATACCAAATAGATATGCCATGAAAATTGGTTTTCACGAATAAAAGTACTTCCACAGTATTTAATTTTATACAACCACAAAAAAAGACATTGTATATTTGCTTAATACAGTCAGCATGTATGGTGTAGGTGTTAAAGTTGGTATATAGTCAAATTTTGCTCACATGAAATTCACTTCAAAAATAGATTATGTAAGTTACACACAGAATTCATGTTCAAAATTCAATTCCAAAAAATCTTTATGACACATCTGAGAATTTTAACTTAAAATGTTATTTTTTTAAATGTGCTATATTTTTTAAATAAAACGTCCTATATTTTCTAAATGAAATGTCTTATATTTTCTAAATAGAACATCTTATATTTTCCTAATAACTGAAACTTAAGTATACAGTTGTACAAAGTACATGTAGTTTTAAATTCTAACAAGACTTACAGATCCTGTTCACAGGAATCCCATTTAGGATCAGCTTAAAGATTCCATTGTACAGTGAAACCTGTCTAATCTGACACCTGAGTATTCCAACATCCTGTCAAATCCGATGTTATTTATTGGTCCTAAAGATAGCTTTTCAGTGATTTTAAACCTGGGTATTCCGACATCCTGTATAATCCGACACATTTTTTTGGTCCCACAGTGTGTTGGATTAGACAGGTTCCACTGTAATAGCTTGCAACTTTCAGGCGTAACACATGCACAGCTGGAAAAACATATTATATTTGGCTTCAAAATAGGTTTTACATAACTATATATTCTTTTTCAAATTTTGTGGCTTTAGTCAAACTTCGATGGCTGGAACACCCAAGGGACTGATGAAAGCAGTTTGAGCAAAAGGGGTGTTTGAGATTTTGAGGTTGAACTATGTTTTAACTTTAACATACGGACCCCAAGAAGTGTTCATGACATTCATGGTCTTTGAGTAATTGCAGTTTGAGCCATGAAAGTTCAGCTTTGTCTATGGTTCTCGACAAAACTGAAAACCTGAAGAACATGAAGAAGTCAAGATGCAGTATAAAACAAAACACAACTTGAAATACTATTTTAAAAATTTCCCATATGCAAGGGACATTTAAGGATTTAAGAATCACCCTTTCCATATTGTCTGTCTGATATTCATACCTCTTTATCTTGTTTGTTGATTTTCAATCCACTTGAGGTAAAACACCCTCCAAAGATGTGAAGGTATATACATTGTAATAATTGTCCATTTTAATCAAGGGAATATAATGGAGTTTAGGATATATGTTGTTGTGTAAAAGTAGCGGTGTAGGAAGTATTCTTTTGATATCTGGCCTGAACTGTACCTTAATTTTATTTTTTTTTATTATTTTCTAGGATTTATATGAAACAACGAGTGAAGAGGAAGTAGATGACGATGAAGATGATACACAGAGATCTGGTGGTGTGGTAGATGTAGAGGATCTGGGAAAAGTCATGAAAAATATGAAAAAAGCAAAGGTATGTGATATATTCAGTGTAATGAAATTAGTTTTTATTAGGCTGACACTTAGGGATCACTTTCCTATATGTTGTCACACTTTTGTGTTATTAAGATTCATTGTTTTATTGTATTGATAATTTTTAAATGCCTTTCTAAATAATGACACATTTCTTTGTGGATGTACTATGTTGATTGGGTCCCACTGTTTTACTCAAAAAGAAAAAAAAAACCAATAATTCTGAATTTGAACATGCAGGATTTCTTTGATTATATTTTTAATTAAAATTACATTATAAAAAAGCCAAAAGATGTTCCAATGCTAATTGAAAACAGCTAACTTTAAAGGTGTTAGATCCTTCAGTAGTAACTAATTTTCAAGTATATTTTGTTTACTAGTGGAAATACATTTAAGATTAATTCGTTTAGGGACAAGAAATTTAGCCAAGTTAGTGGTAAATTACTTACTCTTTAGGTCAATGAAATTTTTAATATACAAAGTAGAAGTTGTTATTTTTTAGGTGAGGAGAAAGAAGGAAGAATCTGGTGAACCAAGAGAGATGGTTACACCAATGTTAAAGAAGGCATTAGAAAAACAGGGATACAAACTTATAGGGTCACATTCAGGAGTCAAACTATGTAGATGGACAAAGGTATGTAGTATATTTTAGAAACACTTTAGTTCATTCAAATATACATTCTTTATTATTTCAATCATTTTTGTGACGTCCAATTTCAGTGGTCAACGTCCAAGAAATTTTTTCCCGATAAATGCTCCCTGCCCATTAATATACGCTCCAAGGGAAAATTGTGCAGTATACAGTGACAAAATATTTAATGCCAACATTGATTTATATTCAAGGATTTGAATGTTAAGAAAGAGAAGTAATTTTGTAGGAGCTTATGGATGTGTAAATGCATCCATTTTCTCACAAATCTACATTAACAAAACTTGCAAACATAAAATTCAAAACTAAAGCGTATGAACTCTAAAATAACCCAGATTAAAATCAAATGCTATAAAAGGGTAAGCATGATGTCCTGCTCGGTATATATAGCACCTGTCAGTAATTCAATCCTGGTTAAGTAAAATATGTCAAATCCACTAACTAAAAACATCCATAACTGACACTTCATATCTCTCTATGATGTCAATGATATTTGTATTGTCCATTAAAAAATGGTCTACCAGCAGTTGGGCTAGGAACACGGATGAAATTCAGACCCAAAGGAGAAAAAATTCAAATATTTCTGAAACAAATGAAACATATAACATAGATGTATAATGGCCTGTCAGAGAGGCATGGTCCAGCTAAGCAATACAGACTCTTTACATATATTACATTTGTAGTACAAATGTCTTTCAATACTAATGTCGACCTGTCAAATCCATCTTTTTTATCATAAAATATGTTCTTAGAACATGCTGACCAATTCCATTGCACAATGAAATATCAACTGTTTCAGGTTCCATTACAGAATGAAATATCAACTGTTTCAGTATCTGTTCCTCTCAATATTTAATTTCAGTCCATGTTAAGGGGTAGAGGGAGCTGTTATTAACACACATTTTATGTTATATTTCAGTCCATGTTAAGAGGTAGAGGGGGCTGTTATAAACACACATTCTATGGGATTGAGAGTCACAGATGCATGGAGACCACACCAAGTTTAGCATGTGCTAATAAATGTGTTTTCTGTTGGAGGTCAGTGTTGATAGGTTTTAGAAATATGTGGGAAAAAAAATTAAACACGACCCAATGAAACTTGCAAACATTTTCAGATAAGGCAAAAAGCTATAATCAGTTTTAAACCAGAGAATATTTTAAACTAGAATCCAAAGACATACAGTATGAGACAACAGAGATGAGAAAGAAGACTACATGAAAGAGAAGTATTTTTTTTTGTGTGAATTGTTGTCCTTTAAGATTTGTTAAGATGAGCTGTAGTCAGTTGAAAAGCAATGAACATGCAGGACATTTAAGGTAGTATGGGGGTTTTAAAAATTGAGCATCATTCTTGTGCATCTGACAAAAAAAAATGGAATTCACTGTGGGAAAGTTGGCGGAATCATTTAAGTTGTCTGATAATAGTTATATTTGATCAAATATGCCACTTTTATTGTGTAACCTTGTCAAATATTTAACTTTTTTCAGCAAATCATGTTCTATTAAGGGGAGATAATTTATATAGAAATAATACGAAAACATCAGTTTTTTGTCATTTACTCAAAAATAAGTTTGGTGATCCTCAATTTTTTTTTATGCAAATCAAAGCTAAGTATATTAGCTAATATTTCACCAAATTTGAAAAAATTCTATTTGATGACACTGAAACAGATACAAATTTTGAAGTGCAAATCATAAAAATATCAGAAAATTCTATCTGATAGTTTTTAGACCCCTGTACCACCTTAAACTGATCACTTTGTCATTTGAATCGTAGTAGGCGTTTTAATGCCCTTAAAATGGTACTATATGGCCAGATTTTATATATGAATTTTGCTGAATTTTTTTTATATTGTGTAGACATCACACAAATCCAGTAGGTACAGAATGGAGATGGAAGATGGATGATCCTAACACAGTGTTTGAAGGTGCTCTAGAAAATCACATTGGGCTCATCAAACAGTTTAAAGGTAAACAAATAAACTTGGGGACCTTTTCAAATAGTTTTGAGTTAAAGGGCTGTTCAAGATATCAGAGTGTTATAACATGGCATTATTACAGTTTGATCTGCAGCATCATCATATTTTGACAATTTGTGATCGTCTTCGTAATATCCAAGAAAAATACAGATATTTTCTGAATATTTTGTTTTACTCTCTTTAATGTTGTGTAAGGTAAAATGGTAGAGTGCAAATAGGAAGTATTTTTCTAAGTAAAATATAGGACCTATTTGAAATGGCAACATTTTCACTATATCACTAAAGGGTAATGGTATGAATATAGGTGAATATTGTACTTTATATAGTGGTCAATATTCTAGCAGCCTTGTAGTTTCAAATGACAGTTGAAAATATCTAGGAATTTTTTATTGACCTTCATCTCTGAATTTATTATACATCTCGGTAATCAATGAACAAGAATATGTGTGAATGAAACTCAAGTTCTAACTGAATGTATATGATTACAGGTGTTCCAGGTGTGAAATCAGAACGATTTGCTGAAGGTTTGATTCCCCAACATTGTGCCTTGTCATTAGTAGGAGAACCTATCATGTATCCAGAAATCAACAAATTTGTTGAACTCTTACATCAGAAGGGGATTTCCTCTTTCCTTGTAACAAATGCTCAGTTTCCTGATGCCATAAGGTATGTATTTCATGACAGAAGAAGTATTTTCAACTAGATTTGTACTTCAAAAGCTATCAACCATAACTTAACATCCTTATTCTTCAGAAAGATCTATGCCAAAAATATGAAGAGGTGATATATTTCTCTTAAAAACCACAAAGATTTTAAACAAAATTTTGTATATAAATTATTGTACATCTTGAAAAATGCTTGTGGGTTATTGTTTGAAATCAACAGGAAAATAATAATCCATTAATCAGAATAATCAGCAGCAACCTTTGATTGATTTTTGATAATAATCAGACACTTTTAAGTGTATATTAATTATCACATCTTTTTGCCTAAAACTGAAGTGTTTCCATGCAACACCGGATGCAGTTATGACGACTTCTAAGAAATGCTTTAAATCAACTTCTGTAGTGTTACTTGCAAACGTTTCAGAGACATTATGTGTAAATTCATACAAAAATTGATAATGACAAATAATAATTGATTTTTGCATAAAATAAAATAATCCATCAACTTTCGATTAAAATCTATAATCAGAACATCACTATTGTGGGCACATGTATGCAACCTCTATATGGTTAGTTGTAAGGAATGTCCTATTTTGAGTCCCGTCAGATGTGTACTTCCTGTTTGCACATTTTTCTCAGCTTCTACATGAGGGATTGATTTCTAAATTGGTATGCAGCCGTTATATGGTTAGTTGTAAGGAATCTTTTATTTTGAGTCCTGTCAGATGTGTACTTCCTGTTTGATGAAACCAGGACTTGAATTACAAAATGTAGTGCAAACATGAATTTTTTTATCCAGGATTCAATGAGTGAATGAGTTTATACGTGGTTGCCATTCGGCGACACCTCTTGTTTTGGTATTCCATTCAGGAAAGTATTTGCCTACAGGTAAAAAAATCTGAAGTATTGAATGGAGAAATTTATATACTCTTGGTATAAAAGTGATATGAAAAACAAATAAATGAAAAAATTTTGTAACTACAAATTATACAAACTTAAAGGAAACTTGATGTACTTTAAGATTGTAATGAATAAGTTTGCATGAGTGTAGGAAGAGCAAGTCTATCAGATAATAATGGTACTGCTTATGTATGATTACAGAAATTTTCATGCAACATGGCAAATTCTTACATATGTACATTTTCAGCACCTCTACTCTTACTTTGTTAGTAAGAACTCTTTGAAGAGGGATCAGGGATATTTCTTTGGGGAACACAAGGCCACAAGTTTTTTTACACACTATTATTTTATTCTTTTACAGTAATTTAGTCCCTGTAACTCAGTTATATGTAAGTGTTGATGCCAGTACAAAAGAGAGTTTACAGAAAATAGACCGTCCATTGTTCAAGGATTATTGGGAGAGATTTATTGACAGCTTAAAAGCTCTGAGTGCCAAAAGACAAAGAACTGTATATAGATTAACATTAGTGAAAGCTTGGAATACAGATGAACTGGAAAACTATGCTCAATTAGTGTCTCTCGGAAAACCTGATTTTATTGAAATAAAGGTAATTTTTTGCCTGTCTGGAAGAATTTTGGGTTTTGCCATAAGTTTTAACTCAAGGTTTCTATTATATTAAAAAGAAAGGAAATGGGGTAAATGTCAAGGAGACAACATCCAATCTCCAGGTTAAATAACCCAAGTCAAAGCATCTAACATGCTTTTATTTATAGCTAATGCTGTAAATATCATCTCCTATAAAATTAAAATTACCTCTTGATTGAACATTCTGTAATACAATGTATGTTAAGCAATTTTAAACAGTGTGAATAATAATGTTCGAAAATGACTACAGTTATCTCATTTAGTATCAAATGTGCCATTGTAGTACAGGTTAGGTCCAATTTTTAAATTGTATTTGACAAATCAGCAGGTATTTCATGTTTGAAAACATAGAATCCCATGGGAAGTTAGAAATAGGAGTGATGTTTAGAATGTTGATAAGATAAAAACCATGTTCCAACACCAATTAAAAATTTTGTTTGAATTCTTTGAAAACCAAAAAATATATTCTTTAATCCATTTCCAGAATATTTATACTATAACTAATCCGAGATTCTGATTATCGCAAAATATTCAACGAATGATGGAACAACGCAGTAATTACAGTGTTTTTCGATCATGAGTTTAATATTTTCAATAATCAGAATCAAGGATTAGTTATTGTTTTTATGCGACCGCAAAAAAATTGAGGTCGTATAATGGTATGGTGCTGTTGTCATTGTCGTTGTTGTTGTTGTCGTCGTGGTCCGTAGACACTTTTGTTTTTGGTCAATAACTTTAGTTCTAGTTGATCAATCCATATGAAATTTTAACAAGAAAGACTTTGACTTGTTTTGGTAATTGTAGCCCTGCCTGTTTCTAAAAAAGGGGCCAAAAAGGGGTGAAATTGGGTGTTTTCACATTTTTGACTGTAGAATCTTTATTATTTATTGGATTTTGATGGGGTTTGTTTCAGTGTGCTCCTGAGGAAATTTCCAATCTATATGCCAACAGATTTACGTAGCATGTACCGCTCACGAGATAAATGGGGCCCAACAGGGGCAAATCTAAAAAAAAATAATTTTTTTAAGTCCGATTTTGATGCTGTTTTTTTCAATGGATTCCTTGTGAAAAATTAATATGGGGCTCAACTATTAGATTTTTGATAACTTGTTTCCTTTCCCAGATAAGAGTGGCTGAAAGGGGCCAAAATTGCGAATTTGCAGATTATGTAGAATTTTTATTTTTCATCGGATTTCGATGGGATTTTTTTCTTTGGATTCCTCTTGATCTCAGCTTTCAGTTTTATATCAACTGATTTGGCATAGCTCTTACCGTTTCCGAGCGACAAAGGGTCAAAGGGGCCAAAATTGTGAATTTGCAGATTATGTAGAATTTTGATTTTTCATTTGATTTCGATAGGATTTTTTTCTTTGGATTCCTCTTGATCTAAGCTTTCGGTATTAAGTCAACGGATTTTGTGTAGGTCTTACCGTTTCTGCTTTACAAGGGGTCAAAGGGGCCAAAAATGCAATTTTTCTAAATATGTCAAATCTTTATTTTTCATCAGATTTGGATGGGATTTTTTTCTTTGGATTCCTCTTGATCTAAGCTTTCAGTAGTATGCCAATGGATTTTGTGTAGGTCTTATCGTTTCTGAGCTATAAGGGGTCAAAGGGACCAAAAATGCATTTTTCTTAATATGTCAAATCTTTATTTTTCATCCGATTTTGATGGAAATTTTTTCTTTGAATTTCTATGGATGTAAAGTTTTAGTTGATAGTTCATATTTTGCAAAGCTCTATCGGTTTTTTTATCAGTAAGTAATCAAAAGGGTTGATTTTTTTCCCTATATTGTTTCCAGCTAATTATTGTGTCGAGCTTCTTTTTGTGTCCATCTAATTATTGTGTCAAGCTATTTACTGTGTTCACATTCACTTTTAACTACTTTTGTTGAAATTTCAGTGGTTGACATGCTGCGGTCGTATCATGCTGCACTCGGCGTAGCCCTTGATTATTATATAGATCAGTTCTCTCATAATTATTGGTTTAATTTGAGATTCTTTTCATGAAGTATGTTTTCCATGTTAATCCGACGAGACGTTTACTTAACAACAACGTTGACAACGTCTATTATGACGTCACTTCCTAGAGTGAAATTATGGAAAATAATTTCACAGTTAATTATCACTTTTCTTTCACTGAGAAATTTCAATCTTTCACCGTCCTCTATATAATAATAGAGACAAATATCAGTTGTTCTGTAAGTTATTATTTATTTTTCACACAATTCTAGCAACAAAACAAAGACAATTAATGTTTCCATTGTAGGGTGTAACTTATTGTGGTGAATCAAAAGCTTCCAGTCTTACAATGCAGAATGTACCATGGCATGAGGAAGTGGTCTACTTTGTCAAACAATTAACAGACAGATTAGAGGGATACGAAATTGCTTCAGAACATGAACATTCAAACTGTATATTGATAGCAAATACAAAGGTTGGTTATGTTTAGTTTAATAAAGCCTCACTATTTTGAATTTGGACAAAATCTAAAGATCATTGAGCAGAATAAAGCAGCAACTGCTGCATATTATCATAAGAAATTTTGATAATACATGTAAGTTTGATAAATAGAGATTCTAACATGGCTCTTGATAACCATTGACCATATAAATCTCAGTAACGTTCACAAGATAAATGGGGCCCAAAAGGGGTGAATTTCAAAAATTTCATTTTTAGCTCACCTGGCTATAGCCAGGGTGAGCTTTTGCCATCACTTTTCGTCCGTCTTCCGTCCGGCATAAACTTTTCATTCAAAGATCTTCTTCTCTGAAACTACTGGGCCAATTGAAACCAAACTTGGCCACAATAGTCCTTAGATGGACTCCTGCATAAAAGTTGTTTTTCAGATCCGCGCTGAATCCAAGATGGCCGCCAGCTGGGATCATAGTTTTAACATTGGAACCTATGGAAAAACACTTTCAAAGATCTCCTCCTCTGAAACTACTCAGCCAATTGAAACCAAACTTGGCCACAGTAGTCCTTAGATGGTCTCCTGCAAAAAAGTTGATTTTTCAGATCCGCACTTTATCCAAGATGGCCGCCAGCGAGGATCATAGTTATAACATTGGACCCTATGGGAAAAGACATTCAAAGATCTTCTCCTCTGAAACTACTGGGCCAATTGGATCCAAACTTGGCCAAAAGAACTGCACCCCATCCAAAATAGCTGCTAGTCTGGAACATAGTTTAACTTATGATAATATAGCATCAATGTCTATTAACAAATTTGAAAATAATGCCCTTAAACATTGGGACTATTTTAACTGCATATGTCAGCATTGGCCCAGGTGAGCGATACAGGCTCTTGAGAGTCTCTTGTTTTTAATTTTAAGTCCGATTTTGATGCAATTTTTTCCAAAGGATTCCTTTTGAAAAATTATCATGCGCTCTACTATTAGATTGTTACTTGTTTCCTTACCCAGCTATGAGGGGCCAAAGGGGACAAAAATCATAAATTTACAGATAACCTGAAATTTTTATTTTTTCGGATTTCGATGGGATTTTTTTCTTTCGATTCCTCTTGATGTAAGCTTTCAGTAGTATGTCAAAGGATTAGGCGTAGCTCTTACTGTTTCCGTGCAATGAGGGGCCAAAATCGTAAATTTACAGATAACCTAAAATTTTTATTTTTCATCGGATTTCGATGGGATTTTTTTTCTTTGGATTCCTCTTGATGTAAGCTTTCAGTAGTGTGCCAACGGATTTGGCGTTGCTCTTACCGTTTCCGAGCTATAAGGGTTCAAAGGGGCTACAACTGCAAATTTGCAGATTGCCTGAAATTTTTATTTTTCATGGGATTTTGATGGGATTTTTTTCTTTGGATTCCTCTCGATATAAGCTTTCAGCAGTATGTCAATGGATTGAGCGTAGCTCTTACTGTTTCCGAGCTATAAAGGGTCAAAGAGGAATCATAAGGAGTCATAAGGGCTAATTTTTATTTTCCCTAGTTTGTGTCCAGCTAATTACTGGGTCAATCTCCTTATTGCGTCCATCTAATTATTGTGTCAAGCTCTTTCGTATGTCCATACTCACTTAAATTACACTTTTTCAAATTTCAGTGGACGACATGCAGCGGTCGTATCATGCTGCGCTCTGCGTAGCCTTTTATTAATTTTGTAGTCTTAGTGTGTGAAGGAAATTAAACATTAAGAACATTTTTTAACTTAACCATGCCATTCAGACTTGCAAATGTGTATTGTTTTGCTTTCGATTTTGATTTTGAACTTCCATCTGTTTGAAAATGTCAGATTGTATATTGTGATGTCATAGACACAGACAGCAATGGAAACGCAAAATCTGCCTTCTCTTAGATCAATTCAGAATAGACAAACCCATTTTCTGCCATATTTGAATCGAAATAATTGATAGCAAGTATATGGTCATTGTCATTTTATTATGGATATGGGCTGGGCCTTAATATTTGTAAATTTGCTCGCTAACACTCTTGGTTAAATTTTAATATAAAGGCCCTGCTCATGGTTAAATAAAAATAACCATATACCTGCCATGAATTATTTCTTCATTACACCACAAGATACCCTATTTTATCCACTATAGATAATTAAATTTTAGAAATAAGTTTCTCATCCATGGAAAAAAAAGAAAGATAACTGAATATGGTATGTGTATTTAGCTGGGATAGTTAATGACTAACAACTATAGCTGTGGAACTCGACCTTAACTTTTTTTTGTCCAGTTCGAATCGTTTGATTATCATAATTGAAGTTGGAAGATATGTCCAAATTTATCAGTATACATATTGTATGATGAAAGAAAAACATATTTCACTTAATTCACTAAGTTATCAATACTAACACTAATTTTTCTTTTCAGTTTAAAGTAAACAATGAATGGTGGACGTGGATAGACTATCCAAAATTTCATCAACTCATGGCAGATTACCGTGAGAATCAAAAAACTTTTTCTGCAGAAGATTACATGGCAAAAACTCCATCATGGGCAGTATTTGGTGCCAAAGAACAAGGATTTGATCCTGTAGAAACAAGATTCTTTCGAAAGAAACAAAAAGACATTGGCGGGTGTTGATAAATCCATATACAAAATCTGTGATCTTTTGATTTTAATTTTGCGGTGTGATAAAACTCATATTAATATCACAAGAATAGCCCAGAACATATTACATACAACATTGCCCATGTATAACATGGAGAATATTCTGATAAAGGAAATAGATGGTACTTTGCACCGTGGAAATAACCATTGAGTTAGTATGAAGTGTGACTGAAACTTTCATAACGGATAATCATTAGACATGGTGTCTACCATGTTACTGAAACTTCTGTTTTGCAATATATAATGTGACATGCTTTTTGTTATTTATAAGTTTTTAATGTGCAACTTCATTTCATATTGACATGTTTTATTCCATGCCCATATAAACTTAAAATTGTTATGACTTTAATTAATTGGGCCAGCTCATGTTCAGATCCACAAGATGAATACATTTCTGGGCTGTAACCAGAAAAAAATTACAGGATATGATTAAATTCAATGTTTACATTGTATGTGTCAGAGACAACCTTAAAGTATAATACATTAATTGAAAAACACTCTTATTGTTCTAATTATGTATAGAATAATGAGAAAATAATTCATTTATTTTTATGCCCCAGATCGATTATCGGGGGCATATTTTTTTTGTCCTGTCTGTTTGTCTGTGCGTCCGAAACTTTAACCTTGGTTATAACTTTTGAACTATATAAGGTAGACTTTTCATACTTGGCTGGTTTATACAAATGTAGGTCTAGTCATAAGGAACATAATTTATTATAGCAATTTGATTATTCCTTAGCAGAGATATAAGGCTTGGATTGGACTTTGTCCCATCTTTCGTTAAAAGTGGCAAGTTTTGATATTTATACCCCCTGCAAACAAAGAATCACCCTGTCTGTCTGTCCGTCCGTCTGTCTGTACATCGTTTGTCCACACTTTTTGTAAGCACAACTCCTCTTAAACCACTTGAAGGATTTTGATGAAACTTTATACAAAGGAAGGACACTATATGGAGATGTACATGAAGGAATATAATTATTGTCCGAAACCAGGAAGGGGAGATAATTTGACCTTTTCTTTTCCTTGATTCCCTATGTATTGGTTACCTGGTAAGCGCAACTCCTCAAAAACCACTTGAAGGATTTTGATGAAACTTTACTCAAAGTAAGGACACTATATGGAGATGTGCATGAAGGAATATAATCATTGTCCGAAACCAGGAAGGGGAGATCATTTGACTTTTACTTTTCCTTGATTCCCTATGTATTGGTTACCTTGTAAACAACTCCCCGAAAACCACAGGAAGGATTTTGATGAAACTTTACACAAAACAAGAGGCTCTCAAGAGCCTGTATCGCTCACCTGGGCCACGGCTGACATATGCAGTTAAAATAATCCCAATGTTTTAAGGGCATCATTTTCAAATTTGTTAATAGACATTGATGTTATATTATCTTAAGTTAAACTATATTCCAGACTGGCAGCTATTTTGGATGGGGGTGCAGTTCTAATGTTAAAACTATGATCCCTGCTGGCGTCATCTTGGATATAGCGCAGATCTGAAAAACAACTTTTTGCAGGGGACCATCTGGGGACTATTGTGGCCAAGTTTGGTTTCAATTGGCCAAGTACTTTCAGAGGAGAAGATCTTTGAAAGTGTTTTCCCATAGGGTCCAATGTTAAAACTATGATCCCCACTGGCAGCCCCGCTGGCGGCCAACTTGGATATAGCGTGGATCTGAAAAACAACTTTTTTGCAGGGGACCATCTAGGGACTATTGTGGCCAAGTTTGGTTTTCATTGGCCCAGTAGATTCAGAGGAGAAGATCTTTGAAAGTATTTTCCCATAGGGTCCAATGTTAAAACTATGATCCCCGCTGGCGGCCATTTTGGATATAGCTCAGATCTGAAAAACAACTTTTTTGAAGGGGACCATCTAAGGACTATTGTGGTCAAGTTTGGTTTCAATTGGCCATGTAGTTTCAGAGGAGAAGATCTTTGAAAGTATTTTCCCATAGGGTTCAATGTTAAAACTATGATCCCCGCTGGCGGCCATCTTGGATATAGCGCGGATCTGAAAAACAACTTTTTTGCAGGGGACCATCTTAGGACTATTGTGGCCAAGTTTGGTTTCAATTGGCTATGTAGTTTCAGAGGAGAAGATTTTTGAAAGTATTTTCCCATAGGGTCCAATGTAAAAACAATGATCCCCGCTGGCGGCCATCTTGGATATAGCCCGGATCTGAAAAACAACTTTTTTGCAGGGGACCATCTAAGGAGTTTGGTTTCAACTGGCAACGTAGTTTCAGAGGAGAAGATCTTTGAAAGTGTTTTCCCATAGGGTCCAATGTTAAAACTATGATCCCCGCTGGCAGCCATCTTGGATATAGTGCGGATTTGAAAACCAACTTTTTTGAAGGGGACCATCTAAGGAATATTGTGGCCAAGTTTGGATTCAATTGGCCCAGTAGTTTCAGAGGAGAAGATCTTTGAATGAAAAGTTTACGCCGGATGGACGATGGACGAAAAGTAATGGCAAAAGCTCACCCTGGCTATAGCCAGGTGAGCTAAAAAGGACACTCTATAGAGATGTGCATGAAGGAATATAATTATTGTCCGAAGCCAGGAAGGGGAGATAATTTGACTTTGACTTTTCTTTGATTTCTTCGATTCCCTATGTATGTGTTATTCCTCTTAAACCACGGGAAGGATTTTGATGAAACTTTACACAAAGGAAGGACACTATATGGAAATGAGCATGAAGGGATGTAATTATTGTCGGAAAAGAGGAAGGGGAGATAATTTGCCTTTGACTTTTCTTTGATTCCCTATGTATGGGTTACCGCGTAAGCGCAACTCCTCTTAAACCACTGGAAAGATTTTTTTGAAACTTTACACAAAGAAGGACACTATATGGAGATGTGTATGAAGGGTTGTCTGAAACCAGGAAGGGGAGGTAATTTGACTGGGACTTTCATTGATTCCTTTTGCAAAGATTTTTTTAGACATTTTTTCTAAGAAATAATTCAAGGCCTAGATATGATGAAATCAAGCTGGGGGAAGAGATACACTTTTTTGTTGTATTCCTCTTGAAAAGTTATTTTCAAAGTGTTTAAATTAAATTTCTCTAACGCTTATGATTTTTGTGTAAAATGTCAAAGAGGCAAAAAATAAGAGATGAAATTTATTTTTGTCCGATTTTGACAGTACATTTATTTTACAGGCACCCTTATAAAAAGTTATTTCATGAAGATTATATCATTGTGTTCATACTTGTATTATGTACACACCTGTAATGTGTCCACACGCACTTTAATTTGCACTTACCATACAGATTCAGGATTTGAGCGGGGGATATATTTGGCTGCCATTCTGCGACAGCTCTTGTTCTCCATGTTTACCCTTGTCATTAAGGATTGAATCTACAAAAAGAAATAGTTATGTTTCAAAAATAATTTGAGACAGAGGTTTAGATTTACATATAAAAAATGTTCAGCATGTCAAGGAAAACATTTTATCTTCATGATTGATGTCGTTTGATGTGCCCAAACCTCATCCAAGATGGCTGTCAATGAGGAACTTCATTTAACATTAAACAGATTGACAGCATGCCCATTCATGCATTATGAAATTTACGCACATTATCAAACATGCACATACAATTTTCAGATCCAAATGTATTGTTCAAATCAAAAGTGAAAGGAAAATAGTTGTCTGCATGTGTCTTGCTTAAGTAGCGAAGTAAAAATACTGGTATGCATATGTACCCTTAAAAAAAAACACCTTTTACCCTATAATTTAAATTTAAAGGGTACATGTACCCCTAACTGCAAAAAGCAGTGGGCATGCTTATTCAAAGATATTCTCCTCTGAAATTAATTTGCCCATTTGAAGTTGGCCTTAGTTGGTCTTTGAAAAATATGTATAGCAAGTTGGCGTCATCTTCAAGATAGTTGAATATTGTATCCTATCAGAAAGCATATAAAGATCTTCTCCTCTGAAGCTACAGAGCCAAGTAGAACCAAACTTGGTCACATCAGTTGTTCTGTGGTCCCTTTCGAAACAAGAATCTCAAACACTGAGCCTGTATCTTTCACCTGACAAAATGCTTCTAAGCCATGCCAATGCTGATGACCAAAAATGAGTATTTTTTATGCCCCTGCGACAATAAGTCGGGGGCATATTGTTTTACCCCTGTCCGTCCGTCCGTCTGTCTTCCATCCGTCCGTCCGAGGGGGGTACATGGTTTGTCCATGCAACTCCTCCTACAGTTTTTATGCTATAAAGTTTTTATTTTGCAGATCATTTGTACATATATTGAAGATGTGCATGTGATAAGGATTTTGATTTTGGTGCATTTTTGCCAGAAATATACATTGTTGAACTTAGTCATTTTTAGGGATTTTTCATAGAGGGTACATAGTTTGTCTGCGCAACTCCTCCTACAGTTTTAATATTAGGAAGTTTTTATTTTGCAGATCATTTGTACCTATATTGAAGATGTGCATGTGGTAAGGATTTTCATTTTGGTTAATTTTTGTCAAAAATATACATTGTTGAACTTAGTCATTTTTTGGTGATTTTGTGATAGAGAGTACATAGTTTGTCTGCACAACTCCTCCTACAGTTTTGATGCTAGGAAGTTTTTATTTTGCAGATGTTTTGTACCTATATTGAAGATGTGCATGTGGTGAGGATTTTGTTTAAGGTTAATTTTTGTCAAAAATTATACATTGTTGAACTTGGTCATTTTTTGGTGATTTAGTAATAGAGGGCACATAGTTTGTCTGCGCAACTCCTTCTACAGTTTTGATGCTAGGAAGTTTTTATTTTGCAGATCTTTTTTACCTATATAGAAGATGTGCATGTGGTAAGGATTTTGATTTTGGTTGATTTTTGTTAAAATTATACATTGTTGAACTTGGTCATTTATTGGGTGAATTGTTAATAGAGGGTATACAGATTGTCCGCACAACTCATCCTACAGTTTTGATGCTAGGAAGCTTTTATTTTGCAGTTCATTTGTACCTACCGGTATATTGAAGATGTGCATGTGGTATGTATTTTGATTTTGGTTCATTTTTTTTTTCAAAAATATACATTGTTCAATTTTTAATTTTTTTGGTGATTTAGTAATAGAGGGTACATAGTTTGTCTGTGCAACCTAGAATAACATGTGTCTAGCGGGGGGCATCACATGTGTCTAGCGGGGGGCATCACATGTGTCTTACAGACACCACATGTGTCTTACAGACACAAATATTACTAAAAAATCCCAGTTTGATTCAACCTTGCGCGGGGGCATGTCATCCTTTAGTTTCCAATGGGGTCTAATGTTAAACTATGTTCTCAACTGGCAGCCATGTTTTTTGTCAGATGGAATTGAAATGAGTAATCTTAGTAAAGGATCTTGCATACATTATTACATGTATAATACAATAAATTTGCTTCAGTAGTTTCAGAGCAGATGATGAAAATGTATTTTCCGACAGATTCCAATGTTTAAATATGTTCAGGGCTGGCTGCCATGTTTTTATACGACTGCAAAAACTTTGCGGTCGTATTATGTTATGGCGCAGTCGTCGGCGTCGGCGTCTGTGGCAAGCATAACTTTGTTTCTAGTGGACGGATCATCTTCAAATTTCAGTATGTGGT
>MJUU01031392.1:59433-74459 GCA_002080025.1 Modiolus philippinarum | reverse complement strand
CTAAGTTAAGGCACAGCATGATACGACCACAGCACGTCAACCACTGGAATTTGAAAAAGTACAATTTAAAGTGAAAGAGCTTGACACAGTAATCATATGGACACAATAAGGAACTTGATACAAACTAGTCAACATTAAAATTAGCCCTTTTGATCCCTTTTACTTTGAAACAGTAAGAGTTACACCAAATCTGTTGACATACTACAGAAAGATTACATCAAGAGAAATCAGAAGAAAAAAAATCCCATTGAAATCCCGATGAAAAATAAATATTTAACATATTTTGAAAATTGCAATTTTGGCCCCTTTGACCCCTTATAGCTAAGATCGTTACAAAGATCTTCTCCTCTGACACATTGGGCTGTTTTATATGGAGATCTTATTAATATACTAGAAAATGAGACCCTTTAATGGGGTTATTTGGACTGACTATATCGGCTATGGGCCGGGTGAGCTATACAGGCTCTTGAGAGCCTCTAGTTTTTAAGCATCTGAAGTTCTTGGGACTTAGGTTGACATATTTATGAAAAAGATTCTTTTAGATTTCTTGGAAAAGAGCATTAGTGGTAGTTAATAGGGAGAAACCCAACCAAAGACTATTGTGACCAAATTGGTTCCAATTGTCTTAATATTTTCAGAGGAGAAGATCTTTGAATGCATTTCTCATAGGGTCCTATTTTAAACTATGTTATTAGCTAGCAACCTTCATGGATGAGGTACAAACATAAAAATCACAAACTTTGAAGGAGACCACTCAAGGACTATTGTGAACCAAGTTTGGTTCCAATAGGCCCAGTGATTTCTGATTAGATCTTTGAAAGAAAAGCTTGGTTCCAATAGGCTCACTGGTTTCAGAGGAGATCATTAAATGCATTTCCAAAAGGGTCCCTATGTTAAACTATGTGGCCTGCTGGCAGCCATCTTAGATGAGGAATGAATATAAAAATCACAAACTTTGAAAGGGACCACCCAAGGACTATTGCGACAAAAATTGGTTTCAATTGGCTTAGAGAAGGTCTTTGAATCCATTTCCAATAGGGTCAGTTTGTTAATTATTTGTTAAATATTTATGTTCGCCACTGGCATTTATCTTGGATGAAGTATGCACATAAAAATAACAACTTTTTAAGTAGACCACCCAAAGACTATTTTGACCAAGTTTGGTTCCAATTGGCCAAGTGGTTTCTAAGATCTTTGAATGAAAAGTTAACGATGGACAGACAGATGACAGACATGTGTCCAATTGATAGTAATAGCTCGCTCTGGCATAGCCCGGTGAACTTAAAATTGAATGTTCTTGGCATTAGATAAGTTTAAAAAGAGAACATCCTCATACTCGACATTTGGAACAATAAAAAATTTTCACCTAAAGGCCAGTTAATTATGTGAATCTGTTAGTACTTATAACAGTGCCTTTACTGATGTACATGCAATATTACTAAAATATTTCAAGAGGTTACTTACCAAATTATGCTTAATAAAAGCCCTCTCTCAAATAAACTTTACTCCCCTTTGTCATCTGTCATGATATACAATTTCGTGGAAAAATATCTAATGAATGGATTTGGTGATTAATGTGAATTTAATATCACATAACAATTATATCCTTTGTTGTATCAATGTTGCTATTCTCTGTATTTATGTACATGTATTTATTTTATTTTATTTGTAATTTTGGTTGTCTTAATAAACGCCCCCTTTTCTTTAAAAAAAAAAAATGCAACACCCTGGGTTGTTTATTAAGCATAATACAGTAAATATAGACCTCGAAGCAAATCTTAAGACTGGGTAGGATGTGATGTTTGGGCTAGGGCAAATCTATACGCTCCCTCTACATTCATGGCGAGGCATAAACTAGAGGCTCAGAGACTGAGCCTGTATCGCTCACCTGACAAAATGTTTCTATGCCATTCATGACCAAAAAAGATGTATTTTACCAATGAGGTCTAATGTTAAGCTATAATCTCCATTGGCACAAGTGTTTCTTTCTGATCCTATTGAAATGAGTAATCTTTGCAAAGGACCTTTAATACATCATTCCAATACAGTTTAGTTAAATTTGTTTAGTTTCAGAGAGGGTAATGAAAAGGTTCTTATGTATGGTTTTCACATACCAGGCTACGACATTAAACTATGTTCTGCACTGGAGGCCATGTTTTTGTTGGATCAAAATGAAATGAGAAAATTTTGTAAAGTTTCCATACATCATTCCTGTTCACTTTGGTTGAAATTGCTTCAGCCCTTTCAGAGGAGAATATGAAAATGTGATTTTCCAATAGATTCCAATATTAAACCTAAGTTTTGTGCTGGCTGTCATGTTTTTTTATCAGATCTGAATGTAATGAGCAATCTTTGTTAAGGACGTTTAGTACATAATCCCTCTTAAGTTTGGTTAATTTGTTTCAGTGATTTCAGAGGAGATGATGAAAATGTGATTTTTTGCATAGGGTTCAATGTTAAACCTAAGTTCCACACTGGCAGTCATTTTTTTGTCAGATCTGAACAAAATATGCAATCTTTGGAAAGAACCTTTAGTTAATCATTCCTGTAAAGTTTGGTTGAATTCAATGCTTCAGTGGTTTCAGAAGAGAAGATGAAAATATTATTTTCCCCATAGGGTCCAATGTTAAACTATGTCCCATGCTGGCCACCATATTTTTTCTCTGATCGGAACAAAATAAGCAGTCTTTGTTAAGGACCTTTAGTACATCATTCCTGTAAAGTTTGGTTCAATTTGCTCCAGTGGTTTCAGAGCAGAAGATTAAAATGTGATTTTCCCTTATGGTCGAATGTTAAACCATGTTCCATGCTGGCAACCATGTTTTGTGGTGGATTGAAAGGAAATGAGCAATCTTTATTAAGGACCTTTAGAACATAATTCCTGTAAAGTTTGGTTGAATTTGCCTCAGCTGTTTCAGAGTAGAAGATGAAAATGTGATTTTCCCATAGGGTCCAATGTTGAACCTAAGATCCGTGCTGGCGGCCATGTTTTTTATCGGATCGGAACGAAATGAGCAATCTTGGTAAAAAACCTTCCATACATCTTTCCTGTAAAGTTTGGTCTAATTTGCTTCAGTGGTTTCAGAGAAGGAGATGAAAATGTGACTTTCCCATAGGGTCCAATGTTAAACCATGTTCCGTGCTGTTAGCCATGTTTTTCGTCGGATCGGAAGGATATGAGCAATCTTTGTTAAGACCTTTAGTACATCATTCCTGTAAAGTTTGGTTGAATTTGCCTCAGCTGTTTCAGAGCAGAAGATGAAAATGTGATTTTTCCCATAGGGTCCAATGTTAAACATAAGTTCCGCGCTGGTGGCCGTGTTTTTTATCGCATTGAAAAGAAATGAGCTATCTTTGTAAAGGACCTTCCATACATCATCCCTGTAAAGTTTGGTTGAATTTGCTTCAGCAGTTTCAGAGCAGAAGATGAAAATGTGATTTTCCCATAGGGTCCAATGTAAATCCTTGTTACATGCTGGCGGCCATGTTTTTCATCGGATCGTAACGAAATGAGCTATCTTTGTTAAGGACCTTTAGTAAATCATTTCTGTAAAGTTTGGTTGAATTTGCTTCAGTGGTTTCAAAGCAGAAGATGAAAATGTGATTTTTCCCATAGGGTCCAATGTTAAACCTAAGTTCCGCACTGGCAGCCATGTTTTTTATAGGATCGGAACGGACGCCAAGTGATGGCAATAGCTCACACTGACCCTTCGGGTCAGGTGAGCTAAAAAAAACAGTTTATTTGAAATAATGTATCAAAGATTTTTTTAAAAGATCTCAGAAATCCAATGCTTTCAAACAACAGAGGCCAATTTACAGCACACATAAATTACACAAAAATATATTTAATCTCAACATTTAATTAACATTTTCTTCTATTCCATTATTTGTAAATAAGTATCACATACTTACAATATCATTAAATAACAAGAATTCAATATTTATTTTTTCTGTTTCATGATATGTAAACAACTATCACATTCTTAAAAATATCATTTAAAAATACAATATATGATTCTATCCAATAAAATGCCATGATCAACAACTTTAAAATAAATAATGTTTCAAAAAGTACATATAAAAAATATCATTAAAATCACATTAAGTATTGCAGATATGAGCAATTCCAGAAATTATCAAACAGGGAAGTTAGGAGGCTTATTATAGTAATTACATGTCAAAAGTGGTGGGTGGTAGAGTTTCTACATTGCAATGACAAGAAATTCTGCGGCAGTACTATTATTCATGGACAGATATTTTCTTGGTTTTCATTAATATCACTATTTCATGGCCACTTAAATTTGAGATTTCAAATTCTATGCACTGACATTCTAGGGAAAAAGTGCATTTCGTTGAGAACTTAATTTAGTTGTTTTAGCAAACCATGAAATCCTCCGAAAATTTGAACCCAACAAACAATTGTACTTTCCAAATACAGAGATTCTTACCACATTTGAATATCCTCAATAAATTGATATTTTCAGTAATTTTACATAAACTGGGCTGACAATCTGTAACTTGAAGAATGTTAATAGCATACCTGTTAACCGTACTTGTATGTTTATTCTATAATTTTTACTTTAGAGGCCAAAATATGCTAGTGAAATTAAGGTTATAACCAGAAACCAGTAAAAAATAATTCCCTAATCTAACTCAGCTGAACACTTTGTAAAAGGAGTAGGTGCGATAAGGGCCTTATTTGGCCTCAAAAAGTAAGTTTGCTTATGTTCACAATATTTTTTGTTGAAATGTTTTATGGATATGGGTTATCAAATCAACAGGTAGATTAATCAAGTATTGATGTACGATTACAGAGTTTTTCAGTGTAGAAAATGGGACAAATTGCACATTTTGTCAAAAGTTGACAAATTTGACTAATTTTGACTACTTTTTCTGATGAGGAAACATAGAGCACAGGCAAGAACCAGAAAAATATTTATATGGGAGGTACAATACATTTGTACTAACAAGTTGGTAAATTATCTAGTTGGTTCTTGAATGTGCTCTATATTTCCGGCCTCAAAAACCGTTCGAAAATATGCGAAATTCCTTGTATTTCTATGTAAACGTTGAAAAGTAGCTTTAACATGACGTCAGAACTATACCTATTGTGACGTCATGGGTTCTACATTTTGTATTTTTTCCATTAGTGGGATCTGAACTTTCAAACCAACATGAAAGAAAAAATTCAAGTGCAACTTAAAAAATCACCAAAATGTAGGGCCAAATCAGGCCCTTATCGCACCTTGTCCTTTGAATATTTTCTAACATTATGCTCGATGGAGATTTCAGAACAAAAAGCAAGTTAAAAAAATTCTTCCCAGGAAATACTTCCATTATTCATCTGAAGAAAGCATCCTACTGAAAAGAAAAGATCAATAATAATTTAAAACTAATTTGGTCTACTTTCACAAATTATGGAAATGCTTCGAATTGCCAACATCCATGTAAATAGAATTTGAGAAAAACATACTGTATGCGTTGTTTATATTATGAAATGTGCCTCCCTATCACCATGTCTTGATTATTTCTGAAACAACCCCAAGTTACAAAGAACACTTTTTGATTTTTGATATCCTCTACAAATGTCTAAAGATCAATTTTCAAAATTTTTTCCACTCCTCCATAAATGTCTAAAGAAGGCATCTTTTCATTTAGGAATGAGTACTCATAATTCAACTTTCCAACTTCAAACAGGTATCTTCAACATCTAGTATTCCCCGAAAGATTCTTTATCTTCTGTTTCTTTAGTCAGTTGTATGCTAAAATACAAAAAAAAAATGTGTTTGCCATTAGATAATCAAGGCAATTACATTTTTCCATATTGCTCAGAACATCTGATAAGTACAGTTCAAATTCAATTCAATATACTGACTTACATCAATTCAAAAGAATCTGACAACCAAATGGGACTATGTCCTATATAATACATGTAATTCTATGTTAGTCAACATGCACATTCGAATCATGTTATGATGTATATAACTGCTGAAATAAACTGCAAGTTAGGTTAATTGTTGCAACTTCTTTTTGTTTTTATTTAGATGACCTTTGTTGAGTATTTATCATCACTTTGCTTTCATTGCCTGTCTTACACTTCTCATTCAAGATCTCCTCTGAAACCACTGAGCAATAGGAATCAAAACTTCGTCACAATAGTCCTTCAGCGATGCCCTCTGAAGTAGTGATGAGCAAGTTGCCTTTAAGCTAAGATGCCTACCAGCTAAGAAAATTTTTATGCACCTGCTGATAGGTGATGGGGGCATTAAGTTTTACCCTTGTCCATACGTACGTACATCTCAAAATTTTCGTCAAGGATTTCTGGTCTGAAGCTTTTGGTATAATGATTTGTACTGTGTCTCCCCTTTTCAGATCCACCACTCATCTATTTCCTGTTTGAAAATAGCTTTGATTTTTATACGACCGCAAAAAAAATTTTGAGGTCGTATATTGGTATGATACTGGCAGCGTCGGCGTCGGCGTCGTCGGTGTCGTCGGCGTCGTCGGCGTCTGTAGACTCTTCGTTTCCGTGCGATAACTTCAGTTCTAGTTGATCAATCCTTATGAAATTTTAACATAATGTTGCTTATCACAAAAGGAAGGTTGGGATTGGTTTTGGGTATTGTGGCCCGCCCGTTTTTTTTAAAAAGGGCCAAAAAGGGCCAAATTAGGTGTTTTCATATATTGGGCTGTAGAATATTTATTATTTATCGGATTTTGATGGGGTTTCTTTCAGTGTGATCCTTAGGAAATTTGGAATCAGAGGTATGTCAACGGATTTTATGTCACGTGTACCGTTAATGAGATAAATGGGTCCCAAATGGGGGAAATCTCAAAAATCTATTTTTTTCATTTCTTGTCCGATTTTGATGCAGTTTTTTTCATTAGATTCCTTATGAAAAATTAATATGGCGCTCAACTTTTATATTTTTGGTAACTTGTTTCCTTTCCGAGCTATGAGGGGCCGAACGGGGCCAAAATTGCAAATTTGCTGATTACCTGAAATTTTTATTTTTCATCGGATTTCGATGGGATTTTTTTCTTTGAATTCCTCTTGATATAAGCTTTCCGTAGTATGTCAACGGATTTTGCATAGCACTTACCGTTTCCGAGCTACAAGGGGTCAAAGGGGCCAAAATTGCAAAATTGCTGATTACCTGAAATTTTTATTTTTCATCGGATTTCGATGGGATTTTTTTCTTTGAATTCCTCTTGATATAAGCTTTCAGTAGTATGTCAACGGATTTTGCGTTGCTCTTACCGTTTCCGAGCTACAAGGGGTCAAAGGGGCCAAAATTGCAACTGATTCAAGCTCTTTATTGTGTCCATTTAATTACTGTATCAAGCTCTTTACTGTGTCTTCATTTATTTGAATTGCACTCATGTTCAAATTTCAGTATTCGACATGCTGCGGTCGTATCATGCTGCGCTCGGCGTAGCCCTTTATTTTCCATTATAACCATATTTTGAAATTTTTTGTCAAGGATTTCTCAGCTTGTGTATGTAGTAGTGATGTGATATTTGGTGTGAAGCTTTGGTATGATGAGTCCCCCTTATCTACTTCCTGTGTGACAATCTCTCTGGGCATCTGTGTCCCATGGACACATTTTCTTTTATTAGCTCACCTGGCTATAGCCAGGGTGAGCTTTTGCCATCACTTTTCGTCCGTCGTCCGTCTGGCGTAAACTTTTCATTCAAAGATCTTCTTCTCTGAAACTACTGGGCCAATTGAAACCAAACTTGGCCTGAATAGTCCTAAGATGGTCCCCTGCAAAAAAGTAGTTTTTCAGATCCGCGCGATATCCAAGATGGCCGCCAGCGGGGATCATAGTTTTAACATTGGACCCTATGGAAAAATACTTTCAATGATCTTCTCCCCTAAAACTACTTGGCCAATTAAAACCAAACTTGGCCACAATAGTCCTTAGATGGTCCCCTGCAAAAAAGTTGTTTTCAGATCCGTGCGATATCCAAGATGGCTGCCAGCGGGGATCATAGTTTTAACATTGGACCCTATGGGGAAATACTTTCAAAGATCTTCTCTTCTGAAACTACTTGGCCAATTAAAACCAAAACTTGGCCACAATACTCCTTGGATTGTCCCCTTCAAAAAAGTTGTTTTTCAGATCAGCACTATATCCAAGTTGGCCGCCAGCGGGAATCATAGTTTTAACATTGGACCCTATGGGAAAATAATTTCAAAGATCTTCTCCTCTGAAACTACTAGGCCAGTTTAAACCAAACTTGGCCACAATAGTCCTTAGATGGTCCCCTGCAAAAAACTTGTTTTTCAGATCCGCGCGATATCCAAGATGGCTGCCAGCGGGGATCATAGTTTTAACATTAGACCCTATGGGGAAATACTTTCAAAGATCTTCTCTTCTGAAACTACTTGGCCAATTAATACCAAAACTTGGCCACAATACTCCTTGGATTGTCCCCTTCAAAAAAGTTGTTTTTCAGATCAGCACTATATCCAAGTTGGCCGCCAGCGGGAATCATAGTTTTAACATTGGACCCTATGGGAAAATAATTTCAAAGATCTTCTCCTCTGAAACTACTAGGCCAGTTTAAACCAAACTTGGCCACAATAGTCCTTAGATGGTCCCCTGCAAAAAACTTGTTTTTTTGAGATCCGCGCGATATCCAAGATGGCTGCCAGCGGGGATCATAGTTTTAACATTAGACCCTATGGGGAAATACTTTCAAAGATCTTCTCCTCTGAAACCACTTGGCCAATTAAAACCAAACTTGGCCACAATAGTCCTTAGATGGTCCCCTTCAAAAAAATTGTTTTTCAGATCTGCGCTATATCCAAGATGGCCGCCAGCGGGGATCATAGTTAAACATTGGACCCTATTGGAAAATAATTTCAAAGATCTTCTCCTCTTAAACTACATGGCCAATTAAAACCAAACTTGGCCACAATAGTCCTTAGATGGTCCCTTGCATAAAAGTTGTTTTTCAGATCCGAGCGATATCCAAGATGGCCGCCAGCAGGGATCATAGTTTTACCTTTGAACCCTATGGGAAAATACTTTCAAAGATCTTCTCCTCTGAAACTACTTGGCCAATTAAAACCAAACTTGGCCACAATAGTCCTTAAATGGTCCCCTGCAAAAAAGTTGTTTTCAGATCCGCGCGATATCAAAGATGGCCGCCAGCGGGATCATAGTTTTAACATCGGACCCTATGTGAAAATACATTAAAAGATCTTCTCTGAAACTTTTCAGCCAATTGGAACCAAACTTTGCCACAATAGTCTTTAGGTTGCCGCCCTGCAAAAGAGTTGTTTTTCAAGTCTTTGCTTTATGCAAGATGGCTGCCTGCGGGCACAGATTTAACATTTGACCAATTGGGAAAACATTAAAAGATCTTCTCCTGAAATTACTTGGCCAATAATGAAAACATACTTGGTCAGAATGGGCTATAGTTGTTCCCGTTTGAAAAATTTGCCTGGCTTGTCTGCATCACATTCAAGATGGCCCCTGTGGGGAACATAGTTTAACCTTGAGACCTATCGGATGCCTATCGTTAAGCATTTAAAGATGTTCTCCTCTGAAAATATTTAGTCAATTGGAACCAAAATTAGACTCAATGGTCCCATTCAAGAAAGGTGACAGTAGAACTGCCACCAAATCCAAAAGTCTGGAATATAGTTAAACTTAAGATGAAATAACATCAATGTCTATTAACAAATTTGAAAATAATGCCCTTAAAACATTGGGATTATTTTAACTGCATATGCCAACCGTGGCCCAGGTGAGCGATACAGGCTCTTGAGAGCCTCTTGTTTAACATTGAATCCTATGGGATAATGCTTAATGTACAACTTGAAATAATGTGTCCAGCAGAATTCATCAGTGTACCTTCAATTCAGTGTCAGAAACAAACTAGAAAATGTGTCTGTAAGCCACGGATAAGTTTATTGCAAAAGATAACCTATGTCACTCAAACCAAAAAAATAGGACAAAGTCACTTAACTGTCAATGAAATGTGAAGTTTTTCAATTTCCAATTTTCTAATTGTCAATGATTTGGGTTGCAATCATCAAGGCAATTATTTTGATGAAACACCATTGTCTTATAATGTGTATTTGTTGAGAAATGGACTTTAACCCAAAACTTATCCAAAGTCACTGAAGGGTAAAATGTAGGTCAAAGAGTCAAACTGCCAGGTGAACTAAATATTACTATCAAAGATTTACCTACTGACCTACTATCAATGTTCTATACCTTATAGTTTCTGAGAAATGTACCTTAATGCAAAACTTAACCTGATGTACAGACCGAAAGATGGACAAGAGTAACACTATATGTCCCTTCCACATTCATGGGCGGGGCATAAAAATATTGTTTTCAAATTTTAGGTCATGAACAATTATAGCAATTAATTTGTGACCAATAATACTTCCTTTCATACATCCTTGACCAGTCATATTATTTCAACGTATATTAGTTGACCAGTCATATTATTTCAATGTATATTAGTTTATCAGGTCCGCATGAATAAAACTGAAATGGCATACCAGAAGCCATATACTGCTATTTTATATAAAACTTGTAATGGAAAATTCCAGACTGTTAATAGCGGAAATCTGTTAAAATAGTGGAAAAAAATCATCCCTGGTTAATGAAACAGACAGCTAAAATTAAATTTTGTCAGATGGTAATTAATTACTAATAACTCACAGGTAATTCTCTTCCCATGGTTTCTATTGGTAACAATACAGCAAATATACCAGCTAATATACACACTCCTCCATACACCCACACAGCAGATGTTAAGGATTGGTCTAATAATACCTGAAATAATTTATATGTATGATAACAAAATAAACATGAACACATTCCTCCATTCAATTATACAACAGCTGCCCACAATTTGTGCAGTAGTACATGGGATACTTAATGTTAACAAATATAAACTTGAGCATGGCAAAACTGGTCTGTACCAGCTATGTACATGATGTAATAAAGAGCTGCGCTGAGACACGTGATATGACTGTTATCACCCCTTGAAAACTTGATTTAAGTAAGGAGTTCTCAATTTAGAATATACCTATAACTTGATAATTAAGCTTGGTGTCTCTTAGATTAATAAATCTGTTAATTCTGAAGCGAACTGATCAAAGGATTAATCAGTTAAAGTGTGACATGTAAACTTTTGCTTTAAATTTTATTAATAGAGTCCAATAACTCTAGAAAAATCAAAATTTCACTAAAAAGTATACAGATTGTGAGGCCGTCATACCCAATATCTCTACAAAGTTTGAAATAAACTGACCAAAGGTTTGTCAAGTGAGAGTGCAATATTTAAAAAAATATATTAAATTGCCTTAATATTGACAACTAAAGTCTCATAATTCTTGCAAGAAAAATGAAAATCAGGAAAAGTATACAGATTGCGAGGCCATCATAACTAATACCGCTACAAAGTTTAAAATCTCCAAAGGCTTGTAAAGTTCGAGCAAGATGAGTAAACAAATTGCCTTAAAATTGACAAATAAAGTCCCATAGTCATTATGGATACATATATACTCCCATCTCTGTGGGTCCCACTTCTTCCTGGTATTCACGTTCATTTCAACCAAATTTTTAACTGTGACGTAGCTACATACCACGAAGATAGGAGCTACCAGTATATATCATGTCACTTTCATGACAAAACATCATGAGCAGGGCAAAAATCGAAGGAAAAGTGATTACTTTTTCCAAAAAGTGTGCAATATTTTCATTTCTCTAATTTCTAGCAAATTTAATGAATGCCTGACCAGTGAGATCAAAATATTTCTCATCTCTAGAGAGAGAACAACTCATGAGAAATTTCCCGCCAGATCTATTCGAAACATAATCCTTGGTGTTTCACATAATGGCATTAGAGAAACATTTTCTACAACTTAAACACGTTAATAATAAATTTCTCACATCTTGTTAAATAAATTTTCAAATGTTTAAAAACTTGGCAAGCCTCGTTTTCAAACATTTGCAAACTTTATTTAACTAGATGTGAGAACTTTCATAATCAACTTAGTTCTCGTTATAGAAACTATATGTCCAACATTAGCAGCTATATTGAATTTTTAACTGATAAACATACCTGAGCAACAAATGGCGTAACCATAGCACCAACTCTAGCCCATGATGAGGCAGATCCAATACCAAGTGTTCTGATATTGGTTGGATATACCTGAAGAAGAAAATGCATATTAAAAACTAACATAATTGTGATTTGTGGTCTAAATGTATCCTGGTTTTACCTGTTTAGATAGCTGAAAATTATTTAACTTGTTGTTTGACCAAAAAAATTAGACATTTCTTTTGTGATTCAAAGTTTGCTAGATGTTTCCTTTCATATTAGTCAAAAATTATGGGTAAGTGTCCAGTCTTTATAGAAAACTACAACTTTTTCTAACAACTCCATTTTTAATACAAAAATTCTATTTCATGTGTTTTAAATAGGAAAGTGTCCATAATAATGCACTTAATTAAGAATTACATGTTTATAGTATAACTAATTGACCGTCGTGAATATCAGTACATGTAAAAATGTCACGAGTGCCGAACAACACGGAAGGATTAAAAGAGTTGCAATACTTGTTCTGCAACGAGTTTAATCCTCTGCGTTGATTGACATGAGTGACATTTTTACTGATATTCATGACAGTCAATTAGTTATGCTTTTTATTATATAGATTTTCTACTCAAAAACAGAAATTTTATATGCAGATTATTTGTTTCATTTTAATGCGCCAGTTGTTTACTTGACAATGAAATTGATGAGATATTGTGACGCCACTCCTTGGGTGACTACAAATCTGTTATTTTCAAAGGTGACAATATGAGATTTATTTAACTGAGAAAACTTGATAATTCACCGGTATTTATATAATAAATATAATAAAAAAGCTTTTTCACAAGTCACCACTTTTTGCAAAATGATTGCAATTATTCTATAAATAAACTGTTGACACAGGACATGTCTCTCCTGCCCCATGCATCGCTTGAATCTGCACACTGATCTACAGCAGCAGCCATTATAACAAAATCAAGGTATTAAACTATGTGCACTATCTGCTTGTTAAATTCCTAATGTGATTGTTTATACATGACTAAAGAGTCAAGGCCACAATTTGTATGTGCAATCAGTATGCTCTCAAGATGCAACTGCATTGCATGTCAAATATCAAGTTGTTAGGATGAACAGAAATAAACTATTAATTCAAAATTTCAAATTGATGGAGCATAATTGCAGGCGCATAGACATGAAACACCACTAAAACTGATCTTTACTGATGCTAATGCAACTACATACCAATTATCAATGGCCTAACATGAGTGATTGATGTTAATCGCACAAGATAAAACTTAAACATTGATAAACAGAGCAAAATTTCAAAGTCAGTGGAGCATGAATGCAGAGGCATAGACATAAAACGCCACTGAAACTGATCTATAGTGATGCTAATGCAACTGTATACCAAATCTCAATGGGCTACCAAGGCTGGTAGATGTTTAACGAAGCAAGAATAAAACTTAAACAATTGTGAATGCCACCGTTGGTATCACCATGACTAAGTCTTGCCTTTTGTGACTTTCCTCGAAGGCTCCACAAAAATAGACTTTTGGTATCTTTAATCTTCAGCAATATCCTAAAAGGATACATGATTACACATACATGTATTAGTAGCAATTTCCATGATTTTATCAATTTCCAATTTTGAAATAGCAGCTATTCCCTTACCATAAATAAAGCCTTGTGGCAAACAGTCGCAGCAAGCAAGCAGTTACCTCAACGCAAGCAAGCAGCAAACAGATACTGCAAGTAAACAGCGCATATGCCTTTCCAACTCTACATTAGAATATTGAATTCATCGCAATGTTGCGGCGATGATTTTACCATGCAAATGAAGTGTGCCGTAAGCATGCGTTGAGTATTTATGCAAATAAGCTTCTGGTGATGTTTCTGCATAGGTTTTGGATAGCATTCTAGGAGTACTGTAATAATTTTCTGGCGCACATACAGCGAACAAAGAATTGAAGCAATTGTATCATATTTTAAATTTCCTGTTGGTTTTATTGTACACATCACACAATAGTATATAAAAGCATTTTTTGTTGCATTTTATAGATGCAAATTGATGAAAGAAATGGAGTGACTGAAATTTTCAAAAGCTTAAAAATCTAAGCTGAACTTATTATATGAACTTTAACTGATAACATTCTAATTCAAATTTTGAAGTTGTGATCTTGATTCATAAAAATAGTATTGCTGTAAATATATTTTATATAAGCTTTGGAAAAGAGTGAGGGTAAAATTTAACTGAATTCATATTTATTTAAGTGACTGACTTTTTTTAACAACATTTTTGTTCATAAACTGTATAATATGAAACTTTAAATACTGAATGTCTATTACACATCTATACATAACCAGAATATGAAAGAACAACTTACATTAAAGCCACTAAGACAACCAAAAGAACCAGTTAAAAACCCATATTTAGTTTTATAATAAATTGCATCTGTATCTAATCTAGCTTAAGTAAGAACTCTTATGGTATAAGCCATTCAATAGGACATTTTTGGTTCAAACTTGTCCAGTGTGTTCTGAGAAATTTTAATACAACGAATGTAAATATTTATATAGAATGCTGGATATAAATTGCTTTGAATCAGCTTGGATGAAATAGAATACAGATCTTTCAAGTGACTGATACGATTCTCTTTTTTACATTAGAAGTGCCCGTATGGAGAGAAACCTAATAATGACCAAACATGTGACCCCCACAGGAATGCAGTCTCCCTCCTTCAGGAACTGTTTAAGCCTTCAAACTTAAAGAGCTCCTATCCTGAAAGTTCTGTATTCATTAACAAGTAAAATACTTACCTCAGCAGTATAAATATACACAAAGTTAAACATGCCTTGGGAAAATCCCCTAACACAAAACATGACTACAGTCAATACTTTCTGTGGCATGTTTATCTGTAGTAGTAGAAAAAATAAAGCACAACCAAACATATTAA
>MJUU01031392.1:45118-57698 GCA_002080025.1 Modiolus philippinarum | reverse complement strand
TTTTGGGTAGTTTTAACCAGGAGATGGGATGTTGTCTCCTTGACATTTACCCCATTTCCTTTCTTTTTCATAAATATTGTAAAATTGACACTGTATCAAGAAACTGTTGATTAGCCCCATAACTGACACTTTTAATGCTGACATCATTGACATCAGACATAAACAGTTACATTAACATCATTGACACCATATCAACATCAGACACTCTAGACAAAAGTGACAATGACATCACATCAGACACAATAGACAACAGTGTAACTGACATCATTGAAACTATTGACATCAACATCAGACACTGACTCCCTTGTTTTAACATCCACATTGACCTGATTTTTGACATCACCAACACCTATACCATTGACATCAGTGACAGCAGCATAACTGATAGTAGACACTGACATCATTGACATTGATGCCACAGACTGTTTTGGTGACAAATACAGTTTTGATTTTTTTTCTAAATCCTGCATAATGCAAAAAAATTTTATATATATTACAATAATTGGATAACACAAGTTCCACTGTATATATATTGATAGTTTTCAAGACTTAAAATAAACAAGACACACAATTGCTGACAATGTTGAATCATTAAACTATAGAATACTTACACATTAATTCACCAAAAGAAGATAAGATCATTGTGGTGTAGTCATCTTTATCTAACAGAAGGCAGGAACAACTGTCTTCTGGAAAATAATGTAAAATTACTTCATGAATTAATAATCAGGAGAAGAGTCTTAAGTTACATGTACAAAGAAAAACACATGATAAATTCTGTTTTTAAAGAATATTAAAAGGACCAAAATTTATCTTAACAAACCTTTGACTAATATAATTCTACACTTTTATGGAATTATGCCCCCAAAGGGTGGTTCTTCACAAAATGATCAATAATATCTAGTAGTTTGATTTAGGATTTCTTACATTTATCTCATCTACACAATCATATGATAACGGTGTGAGTTCGTGCCCCACTTTGTACATTACAACTAGAGGCTCTCAGGAGCCTGTATCGCTCACCTGGCTTTCAGTTGCCACAATCATGGTAACATTGTAAGTTATACAGTTGATCTTCAGTCTCAAACTTTAGTACCTCGAATGCCACCAATATCTTGAACAGTATTTAAAAGTCTGATCATGTATTACTACATTTCTTTGTTGGGCTTTTTTGACAAAAAACATTCTTGCGAAGGACCGCTTTCGACACCAGTTTTGAAATCGAGACGTCATTTTGAAAATGGCGGTCATCCAACAATTTTCAACATCTGTTTTGAAGTCGCAACATCAATATCTATTTGGACCAAAAAATTCATTGAAATAGGACAATGTTGAAATTTCCCGCCATTTTGAAAATGGCAATCAACAAATAATTTTTAACATCGGTTTTAAAGTTGCGACATCAATACCTATTTAGAAACCAAATTTCATTGAAATAAGACAATGTTGAATTTTCCCGCCTTTTTAGGCAGCCATTTTGAAAATGGAGGTCAACAAACAATTCTTAACATCAGTTTTGAAGTTGCAACATCAATACCAATTTGGAAACCAAATTTCATTGAAATCGGACAATGTTGAATTTTCCCGCCTTTTTTGGCGGCTATTTTGAAAATGGCTGACAACAAACAATTTTTAACATCAGTTTTGAAGATGCAACATCAAAACCTATTTGGAAACCAAATTTCATTGAAATCGGACAATGTTGAATTTTCCCGCCTTTTTTGGCAGCCAATTTGAAAATGGCAGTCAATGAACAATTTTCAACACCAGTTTTGAAGTCGCCACAACATGGCAAACATTTTATCAATTTACACTTAACCTTCATCTTCTATAGTTTTGGAAATAAAAGACGAAAAATTCGAAAATTTAAAAAATTCAGTGAAACTAGAGCTGTCGCCGAATGGCAATCAATCATGCCCCCGCTCATTGAACCCTGAATCAATAGGGAAAGTGCAAATTTAAGCGTGTGTTGACACAGTACAAGTATGGACACAATGATATGCCTCTCCTTTTTCCAAAATACATAAAATGGAAGTTCTGAGCCCAAAAATCAATTCTATGGGTGCTAGGTAATCTTCCTGTGAAGTTTCATCCATTTTGAGGCACTTTGAATTTTTCCGCCTTTTTCCAGTTTCCATAGCAATGGCAGCCATTTTGAAAATTCTGAGACCCAAAATCATTTCTATGGGTGCTAGGCATCCTTCTTGTAAAGTTTCATCAAATTTGAAGCACTTTGAATTTTCCCGCCTTTTTTCAGTTTCCATGGCAACGGTGGCCATTTTGAATATTCCAAAAGATATGTGTGTGCACATCTACTTATTGTTAGTTAGATTCCTTTGAAGTAGTTGGAATTTGTTTGCAAACTTTCTAAAAAAACATGAATAGTGGCGTTTTTCATTTGTACGGACTGACGGACAGACGAACGGACGGACGGACAAGGGTAAAACAATATGTCCCCCAACTTTTCGTCGTGGGGGCATAAAAAGGGCAATAACTCCTACTAGGGTTTGTGGATTTTCTTCAAAATTTCAGGGTGGGTAGATCTTGATATGCTGAACATTTTTGCAATTTACACTTGACCTCTATCTGTTACACTTTTTGAAATAAAAAATAAATAAACAGCTGCGCCAAGTCGCATGATACGCCCGTCGTCACCCCTTGAAAACTTTAAGTGATTAAAGAATGTGGTTTTCAATTTAGAATACACCAAAACTACCCAATTAAGCATGATATCTCTTTAATAAATCAATCTGCAAAATTTGAAGTGAGCTGATCAAAATTTAATCAGTTAGAGTGCATTATGTATAAAATTGCCTTAAATTTGAAAAATAAAGTCCCATAACTCTTTTTGAAATAAAAAATAAATAAACAGCTGCGCCAAGTCGCATGATACGCCCGTCGTCACCCCTTGAAAACTTTAAGTGATTAAAGAATGTGGTTCTCAATTTAGAATACACCTATAACTGCCCAATTAAGCATGATATCTCTTTAATAAATCAATCTGCAAAATTTGAAGTGAGCTGATCAAACTTTTAATCAGTTAGAGTGCATTATGTATAAAATTGCCTTAAATTTGAAAAATAAAGTCCCATAACTCTTCCAAGAAAAATCGAAATTTCACGAAAAGTATACAGACCATGAAACCACCATATACCTGTACAAAGTTTGAAGTGAACTAGCCATAGGTTTGTCAAGTTAGAACACAACATGTGAAAAATTGCCTTAGAATTCATAAATAAAGTTCCATAACTCTTGCAAGAAAAATAAAAAATTCACAAAAAAGAATACAGATCGTGAGTCCATCATACCCACTACCTCTACAAAGTTTGAAGTGAATCGACCAAAGGGTTGTCTAGTTAGAGCGCGACATATAAAAAATTGCCTTAAAATTGATGAATAAAGTCCAATCACTCCTACAAGAAAAATCCAATTTTCCCGAAAAAGTATACAGATCGTGAGGCCATCATACCCAATACCTCTGCAAAGTTTGAAGTGAATTGGCCAAATGGTTATTAAGTTAGAGCGCAACATATGAAATGGACGGACAGACAGACAGACGGATGGACAGACAGACGGACGGACGGACAATCGGACATTGGTATACCATAATACGTCCGTCATTAGACAGGCTTATAAAAATGCAAAAATTTTGAAAATTTTACGGAAAAAGGGCTATAACTCGGAGATGGGTTTTCATATTTTCTTCACAATTGCAAAGAGGGAGATCTCATCATGCTGATCATTTTTACTCCATGTAAGATTTTTGATATCTGTAACGGTTTTCGAGTAATTTGCAAAAAACAGCAATTTACCCCTATGTTCTATTTTTAGTAACAGTGGCCATGTTGTTTGGTCTACGGACATAAAAATCACAAACTTGAAAGTGCATACCCTGGTGATGATTCAGGCAAAGTTTGGTAAGTATTGGCCCAGTAGTTTCAGAGGAGAAGATCTTTGAATAAAAGTTAACAGATGGACAGACGGACGACGGACGGACGCCGAGTGATGGCAAAAGCTCACATGGGCTTTGGCCAGGTGAGCTAAAAAAGGGTGCACTCGACTTACAATCGTAAGTGATAAGGTATGTCAGTTACCTGCCCAAGGTCAGTGGTTCTCGCCGGGCACTCCGGCTTCCGCCACCACTAAACTGACCGTCATGAGATAGCTGAAATACTGCTGAAAGTGACTTTAAACCCCATATCAATCAATCAATCATATGATAACTTTTTATCCATGAAACATTTTTTAAATCACTTGATGTGGATTGAGAATAGAACTCGCTGTATAATTCTGAAAATTTGAAAACTATATCCATGATTCTACTCTAACACCAGTCCTATAGACGCTTTCAGAAATTGGTGATTACTGAGTTATCGAACTTGACCACCAGGTGCCACATAGTCGTCCACCATTAAGAGGGTGTAGGCTCGATTTTTACCATGGCAACGTATGGTCATTTGTCCTGATTAAATTAATTAAAAAAAAATGGAATTTTAACATTTTTATTTAAAACAGGTATCCGTATTGAAATATATACATGTTCAAATTAAATTTTTATATATTAATAAATTATAAAATGCAGTTAATATGAAAATCCAGGTAAAATTTTTTACAATAATTTTTTTGCATATTGTAGAATATTACATAATTCAGCAATTCATGCTTCTGTCCAGGTGACAATAAACGTGTCCTTAATATATAGATCAGTGTAATTGTTTAAATCAATCTAATGACCCTTGAATTGTTTCAACAAAGAAATGAAGGTAGTGGATTTTTAAATAAAATTTTTATTTACCACGTGTTTTGAAATTAAATTTCACAAATAATTTATTTTTACCATGGACGTCCTAGTTTCTACACATATATTTTTCTCAGAAATAGAACAAAGTACTATTGCATCAAACAAAACCACTTTCCAGTTGGACTGCTCCTTTCTAGCACAAAAATTATGGCTATATCTTTTTGGTCGGTGGAAGGTAACTCAGGCCAATATCAAAATTTGGTAAATAGTCAATATTTTCATTGCATAAACCAATTTAACCCCGAAATATAGTTTGAACCCCATCTCAAAAGAAATTAAAGAAACACGAGTCATAACATAAATGAAGGAATAAATAGCTGCAATATGTTACTTGAATTTTTTGAATTTCGACAAGTTGCACGCTATCAGTGAACTCAAATCTAAATTTTTATTTATTTTCATCCATTTTCATGTTTTTAAGTGTGAAATTATTTTTCTTTCATGTACCTTTTTTTAATTTTTACTCTTGCAGAATGGTCGACATTCCCGTGCATTATTCTAATAACAGAAATGCAGGTCAATTAATTTTTTGATGTCATTGTCTTGCCGATTTGCTTTCTTTCCTTACAAAAAATAATATTACCTAGACAATTTGATTTAAATACTTCTTCTTTTTAACTTAACTAATACAAAATGTTTCAGGAAGCAGACATTTCAAAAGCATTCAACATGAATATATTATCATTTTTTTTTTATTAATCTGGTTAGCTGAATAAAAGTCCATTTCTACAATGTCATGAATGTGAGCAAAAATTTTAAGAGCTTGTATATGCAGATTAAAATCCTTTATAAAAATATTTTTTCAAACTTTCGGAAAATCTATCAAGAATAATTGAAATATTTTTTTCTGAAATGTAAATGATTAATTTATTAATCTAAAATTACTTGTGAATTTGATTTCTTTTCCTTCAAAACAAAGTTCAGTTTTCTTAATCAACTTGTAAAATATCGACCTTCTCTGCTTAATTAACAGTTATTTGTAATATATTATGCAGTTTCTTTGATGTCATAAAAACTGTTTTATCACATAGACAGGTTTTGATCACTTTCTCAACAGGTGTTATTGGAGTAATTAACGGTTGAAGTATGACACGTGTATCATTAAACCTTATACCGATAGATCGGCAAACGCCGAGGTGTTATGAACATTACATCCTTCCGCTAACAAGTTCATTCGGAAGTTGTGAATAAAAAGGTCTATAGCCCAAGGCTATTAAGTTTGGGATGAACTACTAGAATTTGTAACCTGGTTGTCCATTTAGCCAGCAAAATATGGAAAATTTCTAAAAGGTATATTTATTTCATGTCAGTAAAATTACCACTGTACTAGTGAATTCAGGCATCTTGTAGTCCTTCTGTCTACTGGAAATTAAAGTTAGTATCAGCCCTGATATCTACTTAATATTTTGATCTACAAAATTTTCGCATATAACAATTGTTATTTATATACATAACATTAAATATCACAAAAGCCTAAAATGAAAATGTTAACTTACATTAAGGAAGTGAATTAAAGAACTAGTGTGATAAAATGTACAAAAGTCAAATTTGTAATAAGTTTCATACAAACATTAATTTTCTTACCAGATTTTTTCTTCTGTAAAATTTCAGTACTAGCTAACACCATTCCATAATATGAAAATGCTGTGGCAAACCACAGAAACCATACCATCACAGTTGTTACTATATAATTCTTATTAAATAAATCTTTAAACTGCCCTCTTTGGACCTACAAGAGAAACCTGTTTACTACAAATGTAGCAGAATTGCCTACCACACACAAGGGGTAATATTTTTTTATGCATGTAACAGAACTGCCTACCATACACAGGGGGTAATATATTTTTTTGTTATCAACTGACATGAAAACTCCTCAAATGGGGCAATGAAAACAAGTTAGGTCTGACTGATTAAATCTTAAAAGATGAATTATCTCCCCTCCAACATTTCAGGCAGAAACCAGTTAACTTCATGCATATCTTCAGGTGGTGTAATACAACTGTGTAACATTTCATCAAAATCCAAGCAGCTGTTAAGAAGAACATGCGCTGACAAGGTTCTCACCCCTTTTTTTTCCAGGAAATATTCAAAGATGAATTAAAGAACCTTAGTGAGCAAGCTCACATACCCCACGCCCCCACATATTAAAAAATCCTGCATTTTTGAACTCCAAAAGTATCCTATAAGCAATATTACACATAACAAGAGGCTCTCAAGAGCCTGTATTGCTAACCTGGGCCATGGATGACACAATTAGTCAAAATTATCCAAATGTTTAAGGGTCTCAACTTCAAGTTTGTTGATAGACAATGTTATATGATCCAAAATTAAACTATGTTCCCCATTGGCAGCTATTTTTGATGGGGCCTAAACTGAATGTCACCTTCTTGAAGAAGACCATCTAAGGATCACTGGGCCTCAATTTGGTTCCAATTGGCCTAGTATTTTCAAAGGAGATCTTTGAATGATTTCCCATGGGGTCCAAGGTTAAACAATATACCCAGCTGACTGCCATCTTGGATGCTATGCAGACATGCTGGACCATTTTATAAAGGGAACCTAGTAAGGACCATTGTGATCAAGTATGATTCAAATTGGCCTTGTACTTTCAGAGGAGAACATCTTTGAATATGTTTTCCTATAGGATCCAATGTCAAAACCATGTTCCCCACTGGCGGCCATCTTGAATATGATGTGGACTTGCTGAACACATTTTTTAAAAGGGGCAAAATGAGGACCATTCTGTTTTGTTCCAATTGGCCCAGAATTTTCAAAGGAGATTTTTGCAATATTGTCTAAGTTTCGATAAAGTTCCCCACTCGCGGCCATCTTGGATGATGTGCGGACTTGCCGGTCACAATTTTTAAAGGGGACCACTCGAGTTTGGTTCCAATTGCCTCAGTTGTTTCAGAGAAGATCTTTGAATGCTTTCCCATAAGGTCCAATGTTAAAACTGTGTTCCCTCTGGCGGCCATCTTGGATATGATACGGACTTGCCAGACATTTCTTTTAAAAAGGACCACCTATAAGGACCATTGTGACCAAGTTTGATTCCAATTGGCCCAGTAGTTTCAGAGATCTTGTAATATAGGGTCAATTTTTCGACAAAGATTCAACTGGCGGCCATCTTGGATGGCGTGTTGACTTGCAGGACACATTTTTAAAGGGGACCAACTAAGGACTATTGTGACCAAGTTTGGTTCCAATTGTCTCAGCGGTTTCAGAGAAAAAGATGTTTGAATGAAAAGTGTATGACTGACACACGCAAGACACAGTGATGGCAAAAGCTCACCAAGGCATAACCAGGTTAGTAATAAAATCCATTCAGACTATGAAGACAAAAAACTACTACTACAGTATTTAGGGCAGATATTTGAATTGTAGGCAAACATTTACCAATGTAGTTAGGACACAATATACATTTATATACAAAAATTATTACAATGTGAAACAAGTCAAGATTATGAAAGTATTTTTGCAAAAAAATTGCAAAAATTTGTACAAAAACACTTTTTTTGCTCTTGATTATGTAACAAATAATTGTTTTTAATAAAGTGATAGCAGGGAATTACTCTAAAACTTAAAAGAGAAAAGTAAACCACAGAAGATTTGAAAAACAGAACTTAAAGGGAAATAACCCAGGACAAGATGATACTTGCTGTTTAAGCTGAAAATAGTCTAAGTCAAATAACTCCCGTAAATATTCAGATCAATAAGGCCGTAGAGTACGCACATCTCGATATAATGACCAACAATCCTACCAAATATGAAAGCACTCCATAAAGCGGTTTCAGAGGAGTTGCAGTGACAAGATGATACTTGCTGTTTTAGCTGAAAATAGTCTAAGTCCAATAACTCCCATAAAAATAATCCGATCAATAAGGCAGTAGAGTATGCATATCTACATATCATGACCAACAATCCTACCAAATATGAAAAGCAAGCTTTCAATCCAAGGAGCGGTTTCATAGGAGTTGCAGTGACAAGATGATACTTTGGTACTTTAATTGAAAATAGTCTAAGACAGGCTGACGGAGGGACGGACGGACTGACCCCCGGACGGACGGACGGACCAGTCAAAAACATTATACCCTCCTCAACTTCGTTGCATGGGGTATAATTATATCCCCTTCAAAATTTAAAACAGCAACCATAAAACTTCATGTACATCTTCAGGTGATTTACTATACCTATGTAACAATTCATCAAAATCTAAGCAGCCGTTTAGGAGAACATGTGCTGACAAGGTTCGTCACCCCCCTTTTCCAGAAAATATTCAGACAAATATCTACCCTTCAAAATTTCGGGCGGCAACCATATTACTTCATGCACATCTTCAGGTGGTGTACTACAACTGTGTAACATTTCATTAAAATCCAAGCATCCGTTTAGGAGAACATGCGCTGACAAGGTACATGGACAGACGGACAGACAGACAGACAGACAGGGTAATTCCTATATACCCCCCTCCCCTTAAAACTTTGTTTGTGGGGGGTATAAATATCAAAAACAAGGTCGTAATAAAATGCAAGAAAGAATTTCAGAGCACAAAGGCATCCCATCTGTAATGCAACCTTAGTTTTTCAGATGTATTTAATGTGTTTTTTATCACAGAGAGAGCAGCTGCCCAGCCTAAATAGGAACTTTTCATTCCTTTAGCATCCTTTCTTTTAATAGTTTGCCATTCTGTGCTTAGATAAACATCAAAACATATATGTGTGACTTGTACATCTAAATACTTACAACTTTTGACTGAGTGAGATTCCCCTCTGGTAGAGAGGCTCTGTTTATTTTGGCAACTTTATCTAAAATTTTGATTGCATGATCTTTATTGCCTGCTGCAACAAGATATCTTGCAGATTCAGGTAAAAACTGAAACAACAAACAATAAAAAGACTTGTGTAGATAATGATAAATAAGACATAACATAGGGCATTTGTCAAGAGCTTTGCCTATATAGGCTGCATCATTAGGTCCATATCATTAGAAACAAAGTCCTATACTGATAAAAGTAAAAGGTAAAAATATCAAAATGACAAAATTGAAAGAACATATGCTGACAAATTTTTTATCCAGCAAACAAAAAAATTTATAACCCCATTCTAAACATTTTATTTTTTATTATAAATACATCAAATTAAAACTATCGTGAACAGAATCAAGCCTTTGGTACTTATAAAATGTTTTTAAGATTTGAATTTAATACATGCACCAGTACTTACCCTTAAAGATAATAACATGAGAAATGAAGGAAGAGCAGAAAAAACTAACAACCATCTCCATCCTAGTGTAGGTATAGTGACAGCAGCTACTGTTATCTCAAATATAGTACCCATAGCCCACGGCACCTAAAATAATATCAAATATAGTACCCATAGCCCACGGCACCTAAAATAATATCAAAGTTATACTTCAATATCAAATACAGTACCCATAGCCAACTGCATCTAAAATAATATTAATGTTTTACAGTATTCTCAATTAAATATAGTACCAATGGCCCACGGCACCTACAATTACAAATATAGTCAAAGAATTCAATTTATCTTTTTACAGTGTATTCTTCCATTTTTCTCAACATTAAAGCATGGGTATCTGCTCAATGATGAGATATTTTCTTGCAACAGCATCTTTTGCGCACAAATCCTATTTCAGTGGGCTAGACTTTTAAAAAATTTAGTTTGCCCAAGCCTGACTCAACCCTTCTGAAGATAGGTAGATATTAGCTTTCATAGAATAACCTAAGAATGCCTATTTGTTGCCTTGGATTTGTAGTATCATATTAATAACCTGAATGAAATAAAATCTAAAAGGTACCTAAGAAACTTTGGCTTCTTTTTTAATATGATAATTGCAGTTAATTATCTAAAGAAAGAATCAAAGCTTAAGTTTACATCATGCTGACAGTTAGTTGCTTTGAAATAAACTTGAATATAAACAATCTAAATTTAAAAGTCAATTGAATATAAACACTCAATTCAAAAATCACTTGAATATAAACAATCTAAATTTAAAAGTCACTTGAATATAAACACTCAATTCAAAAGTCACTTGAATATAAACAATCTCAATTTAAAAGTCACTTGAATATAAACACTCAATTCAAAAGTCACTTGAATATAAACAATCTCAATTTAAAAGTCACTTGAATATAAACAATCTAAATTTAAAAGTCACTTGAATATAAACAATCTCAATTTAAAAGTCACTTGAATATAAACAATCTAAATTTAAAAGTCACTTGAAAATAAACAATCTCAATTTAAAAGTTATTTGAATAAAAACAATCTCAATTTAGAAGTCAAAACATGAGACAACGCCAGACCAGCATATGCTCAAACAGATGTATCATATTTGTGATAACTCTTCAGGGTTTGACATCAAATTTTTAACAAACTTGCCCAATCAGGTAAGTGAACTAAATATTTTACTTGTTCCAATCTACTTACGATTTGCCCATAGTAATTATCTACTGACTGAATAAAACATATATTTTCAGTGAAGCAATTCTGGCAAGTTATACATTCATTCTTAAGACTAAATGTGTGTAAAATTTACTCCGATTTTCATTTGCAGTTTACATTTTCTGACAAAAACACCAAATAGCAATCCCAGAATGTTTGTTGGATAAAACCCTTCCTATCCACAGTACAAGTCATATTCTGTGCATGTCAAGATAATCATGTATCAACATTTCCGAAACTAAATTTCAGATCTTGTCAATCAATCAGGGAACAAGTTTTTCCATCCAATCACCTTTCCCCATTCCATATTGTATGCATAAATTTGTACCTTGTTATAAACATATTATAGATGGTTAGATGTCAAATATAAATTCATCAATGAATGATTGATCTTAGATAGAGTCACATTGTAAATGCAATACACATCACAAATGCATTTCTATCTCCCACTGATTAGGAAGGCTAACTTTTAGACTGGTTGGTGCCAAGCAATAAATTCAACTGACCAGTTGTAATGGATTTATAATTCTAATGACAGCTAGCCTTCAATCGTTTTGTTTCTAAACCCCTGTTAAAAATAATATATACTTGTGGGTTGTGTCATAAACAACTGACGGTACTTTCGATAACCTTATAGTTTTACATCTTTCCTTGAAACATCATAGACCAACTAACAGCGGGCAATGGGGTTTCATCTATGCTTATTAGGATGAATTTTCCTGTAATCAGAACTGTGAAAGTGTCCTACTAGAATCTTAATAATTAACAGTAGCCATATATTTATTTTTTTTCTTACCACGGGCTTGGTGATATAACATGAGGTTGCACGCTTTGTCGTGCTAGGTATACCCCCACTCGTTGAAATAAATCATCCAAGCAGTAGCTGAGAAAAGTGTGACGAAAATTTTCACTATGTTCAATAAAGGGAAAAATGGCAAAGTCCCGCCAAACAGGAAGTTGATATCATAAGGCGACCAAAATGGGAGGCGACGCATTCCGCCTATATATAAAGTCAAATACCAAATTTGAAATGAATCGGTCCAGTAGTAGCTGAGAAAAGTGCGACGAAAATTTTCACTATGTTCAATAAACGGAAAAAATGGCTAAGTCTCGCCAAACAAGAAGTTGATATCATAGGGTGACCAAAATGTCAGACGACACATGCCCCCTTTATATAAAGTCAACTACCAAATTTGAAATGAATCGGTACAGTAGTAGCTGAGAAAATGCGAGGAAAATTTTTCACTATGTTCAATAATAGGAAAAATGGCTAAGTCTCGAAAAACAGGAAGTAGATATCATAGGGTGACCAAAA
>MJUU01031392.1:29234-40456 GCA_002080025.1 Modiolus philippinarum | reverse complement strand
TAGTACCCATAGCCCACGGCACCTAAAATAATATCAAAGTTATACTTCAATATCAAATATAGTACCCATAGCCCACGGCACCTAAAATAATATCAAAGTTATACTGCAATATCAAATACAGTACCCATAGCCCACTGCATCTAAAATAATATTAATGTTATACAGTATTCTCAATTAAACATAGTACCAATGGCCCACGGCACCTACAATTAAAAATATAGTAAAAGAATTCAATTTATCTTTTTACAGTGTATTCTTCCATTTTTCTCAACATTAAAGCATGGGTATCTGCTCAATGATGAGATATTTTCTTGCAATAGCATCTTTTGCACACAAATCCAATTTCAGTGGGGCTAGACTTTAAAAAAATTTAGTTTGCCCAAGTCCTGACTCAACCCTTCTGAAGATAGGTAGATATTAGCTTTCATAGCATAACCCCAGAATGTCTATTTGTTGCCTTGGATTTGTAGTATCATATTAATAACCTGAATGAAATAAAATCTAAAAGGTACCTAAGAATCTTTGACTTCTTTTTTAATATGTTAATTGCAGTTAATTATTTAAAGAAAGAATCAATATCATTATGCCGACAGTTAGTTGCTTTGAAATAAACTTGAATATAAACAATCTAAATTTAAAAGTCAATTGAATATAAACACTCAATTCAAAAGTCACTTGAATATAAACAATCTCAATTTAAAAGTCACTTGAATATAAACACTCAATTTAAAAGTCACTTGAATATAAACAATCTCAATTTAAAAGTCACTTGAAAATAAACAATCTCAATTTAAAAGTTATTTGAATAAAAACAATCTCAATTTAGAAGTCAATACATGAGACAACGCCAGACCAGCATATGCTCAAACAGATGTATCATATTTGTGATAACTCTTCAGGGTTTGAAATCAAATTTTTAACAAACTTGCCCAATCAGGTAAGTGAATTATATATTTTACTTGTTCCAATCTACTTACGATTTGCCCATAGTAATTATCTACTGACTGAATAAAATATATATTTTCAGTGAAGCAATTCTGGTAAGTTATACATTCATTCTTAAGACTAAATGTGTGTAAAATTTACTCCGATTTTCATTTGCAGTTTACATTTTCTGACAAAAACACCAAATAGCAATCCCAGAATGTTTGTTAGATAAAGCCCTTCCTATCCACAGTACAAGTCATATTCTGTGCATGTCAAGATAATCATGTATCAACATTTCCAAAACTAAATTTCAGATCTTGTCAATCCATCAGGAAACAAGTTTTTCCATCCAATCACCTTTCCCCATTCCATATTGTATGCATAAATTTGTACCTTGTTATAAACATATTATAGATGGTTAGCTGTCAAATATAAATTCATCAATGAATGATTGATCTTAGATAGAGTTACATTGTAAATGCAATACACATCACAAATGCATTTCTATCTCCCACTGATTAAGAAGGCTAACTTTTAGACTGGTTGGTGCCAAGCAATAAATTCAACTGACCAGTTGTAATGGATTTATAATTCTAATGACAGCTAGCCTTCAATCGTTTGGTATCTAAACCCCTGTTAAAAATAATATATACTTGGGGTTGTGTCATAAACAACTGACGGCACTTTCGATAACCTTATAGTTTTACATCTTTTCTTGAAACGTCATAGACCAACTAACAGCGGGCAATGGGGTTTCATCTATGCTTATTAGGATGAATTTTCCTGTAATCAGAACTGTGAAAGTGTCCTATTAAAATCTTAATAATTAACAGTAGCCATATATTTTTTTTTTTTCTTACCACGGGCTTGGTGATATAAAATATTTGCCATAAATTTGCAAAGATTTATTATTATGATTTTGATATACAGTATATAAATATTATATGTGTTTGCATGCTTAGGTTACTGTGAAAAACCTACACTTCCAAGGATTAACATCTTGGCTCTGTATTTAGATGGTAAATACTCCGCCATCAAGGCAAAGCTGAAAGAAAAATTCAGTGGATGACATGTACAGCAGAGGTCACAGGAATTATATGAAAAGCAAGGTGAAAAGTCAGGGTCATGATATACAGAGGGTAACTTTACCTTTTAGACAATGATATTTGTCTATCACTATAAAAGTAATAAAATCTCTCAGTAAAAAAAACAACTTAACATTTATTGTCATTAACACTAATAAATCTCTGTCCCACAGATAACAGCTAATTTCTTTCCTGATACTGAATGATAACATTTTCTTTGTAGTTCTAATATAGCACTAGAAGTTAGTAACAAATATTTCGATTAGACATCAAAATTTTCATGGAACAAATTATATGATTGATGGTATAAATTTCATAGTACCTTTAAGGTTTAACATTATAATTCAATTCATAACAGGAGAATAGAAAAAATCAGTCATGTATTTGAAAATTTCAAATCATCAATTTGCTATTTGATGATTAACAAGTGTGGACCCAAATTGATGTCTCGCCCGTCCCCACTTGGTCGCAAAATTGATGTAAAAACTCAAACTGACTAAATCAGATAACTTAACATGTTCTGTAGACTGTGAAATAAGGGTAACTGACAAAAGCAATATAGCAGAGCAGGTTTGCGCCTGTCCTAAGTCAGGAAATTTATTTAGCCTTTGTGTGTCTTGTCTGTTTTCTAGTTAGTTCACTTTATGTCTATGGGAGTCTAGGATGATGTTTATTTCGGTGAACTAGATTACTCTTTATTTAGGGGCCAACTCCGACCTGCCCATAGGTGTGGGGTTTCCTCACCGTTCATTGGAGATCTTATGGTGGCTTTGAGTTGTTATTACTCCCCTTTGGGTCGTTGTCTCTTTGACACATTCCCTGTTTCCCTTCTTTTTCCTATGTCATGTATCATCCAAAATCAAAGTGTCAAATATCAGTGACCTACCACTGATAGATGATAGATACTGAAAAACAATACATGTTCACTAGACCATGAAAATGAGGTCAAGGGCAAAAGCCAAATACCAGGCTGTGATGTTCCATCAAAGACCAACCCACATACCAAATATAATGGACCTTACAATAATAGATACTAGGAAACTTAACATGATCACTGGACCTTGAAATTGAGGTCACAGACAAAAGCCATATAGCATACTGTCATGTACTACTCAAGACCAACCTACATACCATATATCATTGACTTACTGTCAAACTAAGCTAAGCACAAAAACTGAACATGTTCAATGAACTGTAAAATTGAGGTCACAGACAAAAGCCATATAGCAGATTGTCATGTACTACTCAAGACCAACCTATATACCAAACATCACTGGCCTACCAATTACAGTTACTGAGAAAATGACCTAATCACAAAATCTTAACATGCTCACTAGACTGTGAAATTGAGGTAAAGCACAAAAGCAATAGGACAGACTGTCATGTACTTACTAAGACCAACCTACATACCATATATCATTGACCTATCACTTATAGTTACTGAGAAACTAAACTAAGCACAAAAACTTATCATGTTCATTGGACCGTGAAATTGAGGTTACAGACATAAGCCATATAGCAGACTGTCATGTACGACTCAAGTTCAACCCATATACCAAGTATCATTGATCTACCACTTGTAGTTACTGAGAAACTGACCTAATCACAAAAACTTAACATCAAAGTTAACGACGTCGCCATCGACGCCATTGCCGTCATACTTTGTAGGCATATGTCTCACTTTCCGCGACTTTTGTCGCGGACGAGACAAAAATTGATCAATTCAACACAGTTGAAAAGGAGAAAAGTTTTACATCCATTAGATATACAGGCAGTTAATAAATCTTATATATTTTCATTCACATTGAATAGATTATAAGTTGTAAAACTACAATTAACTGCAATTTTTGCCTTTTGTGTACAATTTCATACAAATGTTTTGTCCAGTCCAAGATGGGAGTAATAGAATATTTTTCTAAACTTCCTGTGTGGTTTCAAAATATAACATACCTTTGAGGTGATCCTGCTAAACCTCCACCAACTAGACATCGTAAAATAAGTACCCAGTAGTATGATGGACTAAATGTAGTCAGTAGACCATAATACCCTATCCAAAATGTCACCATATATAAGGTCTGAAATCATGAAAGCTTAGTTGATAAATCAGAGAAATATAATGGTGTATTTAATTCCTTAATATATACCATTTATATGTTATTTTACAATCTCTAAATATTTCTTTTTCCTAATTAGTACCTATCTTTAATCAAATTGAAGTTCAGTCGAACCTCGATAATTCGAAGTCGAAGGGACCATCGAAAATTGTTCGAGTTATCCCAGGCTCGAGACATCCGAGGTATGGGTTGGGTATGTGAGTTCAAAAACAGACAAGAACATAGCATGGTCTATTTTCGTTAAATGCATTTCCCTTGATGTACGTGTATAGTGTAACTGTTGCATTTTTGTTCAAGAAAATTTTTAAAAAATGATAATAAACAAACACAATAACATGAATGCACATAAAGTTTAAAAACAAACAGAAAGTAAAAAACAGAAATATCAAGCACAATGTTTTACGTAATGGGTAAGTGTCAGTTTAAATTTCAAAATGAAAGTGTTGAAACGAAACTTGTACAATTTCTGAAGAAACTATGAACTGTTTGGCATTGAGTTTGAAACGTTTTTTTTTTCAAAATGAAGCTGTAATTATATTAGTCCTTAAAATAACAAATCATATTATTTCCAATTTATTTATGCTTGAGTTATTTAAATTCCTTTCGTCAAAAGATCTTAGAATATCATGGTTGAGTTCTGCTTGGACACGCGTAACTGACATTTACATACTAGAAATGTAATAAATTACTGATAATGATGTGTAGACAATCTATTCGGAATGTTACTGTTCTTTCCGGAATGCATAATCAAACTTCGACATATTGAGGTAAAATTGCGTTCGAAATTTCCAACGGGACCATATATTTTACTCGAGTTATCTGAGTTTTCGAATCAACTGAGTTCGAGTCATCAGAGGTAAAAATGCATTAATCAAATGGGAAATTTGTCGAGACCGACAGTTTACTTCAACACATCCGAGTTTTTGAGACAACCAAGTTCGACACAATGAGGTTCGAATGTATATGATATTTCCAAAGTGAGAATCTACCTGTCAGTCTTGAATTTGGAAATTATTTAATAAGAAACAAAATATTTCAATATTCAATTTGCTGTCAGACAGAAATCTATAACATTTCCATTATCTATCCCCTATTGGACCCCATATTGGAGCCATGATACACATTACAGTATAAACTTACAGTTTGACGACCGTATCTATCCCCTATTGCACCCCATATTGAAGCCATGATACATATTGTATAAACTTACAGTTTGACCACCATATCTATCCCCTATTGCACCCCATATTGGAGCCATGATATATATTTTATAAACTTACAGTTTGACGACCATATCTATCCCCTATTGCATCCCAAATATAAGCCATGATACATATTGTATAAACTTACAGTTTGACGACCATATCTATCCCCTATTGCACCCCATGTTGGAGCCATGATATATATATTTTATAAACTTACAGTTTGACGACCATATCTATCCCCTATTCCTCCCCATATTGGTGCCATGATACATATTTTATTAACTTACAGTTTGACGACCATATCTATCCCCTAGTGCACCCCATATTGGTGCCATGATACATATTGTATTAACTTACAGTTTGACGACCATATCTATCCCCTATTGCTCCCCATATTGGTGCCATGATACACATTCCAATGAATACAACCTGTAAATGGCAACATAAAGTCAGATTAAAAATATATAACAATTCATCAAACCATATTTTAGTCAATGAACTCTAAATAAAGTGCTATAGAACTACTCAAAAGTCTCTAAACTTATACAAATTTCCTTAAATTAAAGACATTGGTCAGCTCCACTTTGACCATATATAACTAACTTGGTACAGGTAGATAACCGACTGATATCTCTCATTATTTTGCCTATGTAAAGTAAAGGCTACAGGCTCCCAGCCATCTAGGTATAACCTTGTCAAAGGTGACAAAATAGTTACAATAATATGATCAAATATTCTAGTCAACTGTGACACACTATTAGGTCTGCCTTCTCTCGTCATATCCATCTTCTTCTCCATATTTAGCCCGGTAGTCACCTAGTTGAAGGCCATATAGGCCGAAACGTTGGGCAGTTTTCCCTTCCTCTCTTTCCATTTTTGTCATTTTTATGTGTTTTTTAATTTGTACATTTTGTGTTTTTTACCTTTTAATCGTGGCCAACTATACCATTTTATTTTGTTTCATAGTTAATTTGCGGCCATCGCGCAACATATTTATATTTTTATACTCTGAAAGTACATTGACTATTGTTTGCTGGGTTCCAATTTTCGTGGATTTCGTGGTTCCCTAAAACCACAAAATTAAGTTCCTAAAGAAATACGTTTTTTTCCATTTGGTTTTAATGCATAGAATTCGAAAACACGAATTTAAGTGCCCAGTAAATTTTATGATAACCACGAAAATTGATGTCCACGAATAGATGTACCTCCACAGTATGCCCTGCATCAACAGCAAAAATAAGTTTTGGGAGGTAAAAAAAGAAACAAAATCTATATAAGATCACTGAAAGTTTGATTAAATCTGATGTAGTAATTTCAAAGATTGTCAATTCATAATAAGGAATAAATACAAATCCCCAATTTTGTCTTGGCAGCCCTATTGAATTTCTTACCATGACTAAGTAAGGAAAACTGCATGTATGCATGTTAATGTACATTCTGCAAGGATTGGTTTCAACTAAAATGAAGGCTTCTGAAGGGATGTGGTTTTATCATGGCATGTATGTCTAACAATTTATATCATTATGAAGTAAAAAATAACAAGAGGCTCTCAAGAGCCTGTATCGCTCACCTGGGCCACAGATGACATATTCAGTTAAAATAATCCAAATGTTTTAAGGGCATCATTTTCAAATTTGTTAATAAACATCTTAAATTAGACTATATTCCAGAGGGGCAGCAATTTTGGATGGGGGTGCAGTTCTAATGTTAAAACTATGATCCCTGCTGGTGGTCATCTTGGATATAGTGTGGATCTGAAAAACAACTTTTTGCAGGGACCATCTAAGGACTATTGTGGCCAAGTTTGGTTTTAATTGGCTAAGTAGTTTCAGAGGAGAAGATCTTTGAAAGCATTTTCCCATAGGGTCCAATGTTAAAACTATGATCCCCGCTGGCGGCCATCTTGAATATTGCGCGGATCTGAAAAACAACTTTTTTGCAGGGGAACATCTAAGGACTATTGTGGCTAAGTTTGGTTTCAATTGGCCAAGTAGTTTCAGAGGAGAAGATCTTTGAAAGTATTTTCCCATAGGGTCCAATGTTTAAACTATGATCCCCACTGGCGGCCATCTTGGATATTGCGCGGATCTGAAAAACAACTTTTTTGCTTGGGGACCATCTAAGGACTATTGTGGATAAGTTTGGTTTCAGTTGGCCCAGTAGCTTCAGAGGAGAAGATGTTTGAAAGTATTTTCCCATAGGGTCCAATGTTAAACTATGATCCCTGCTGGCGGCCATCTTGGATATAGCGCAGATCTGAAAAACAACTTTTTTGCAGAGGACCATGTAAGGACTATTATGGCCAAGTTTGGTTTCAATTGGTCATGTAGTTTCTTCAGAGAAGATCTTTGAAAGTATTTTCCTATAGGGTCCAATGTTAAAACTATGATCCCCGCTGGCGGCCATCTTGGATATAGCATGGATCTGAAAAACAACTTTTTTGCAGGGACCATCTAAGGACTATTGTGGCTAAATTTGGTTTCAATTGGCCATGTAGTTTCAGAGGAGAAGATCTTTGAAAGTATTTTCCCATAGGGTCTAATGTTAAAACTATGATCCCCGCTGGCAGCCATCTTGGATATAGCGCAGATCTGAAAAACATTTTTTTGCAGGGGACCATCTAAGAACTATTGTGGCCAAGTTTGGTTTCAATTGGCCCAGTAGTTACAGAGGAGAAGATCTTTGAAAGTATTTTGCCATAGGGTCCAATGTTAAACTATGATCCCCGCTGGCGGCCATCTTGGATATAGCGCGGATCTGAAAAACAATTTTTTTGCAGGGGACCACCTAAGGACTATTGTGGCAAAGTTTGGTTTCAATTGGCCCAGTAGTTTCAGAGGAGAAGATCTTTGAATTAAAAGTTTACGCCGGACGGACGACGGACGAAAAGTGATGGCAAAAGCTCACCCTGGCTATAGCCAGGTGAGCTAAAAACTTAATTATCCAGCATTTGGTTTTCATTATTTTTAGATATAAACCAAATTCTATAAGCTAATGCAATGAAATAACAAAATTAAAGTTATAATATTCATACCGTGGTTATAAAAGCAACATGAAAATGTTCTAAACCCCATTCACATCTTAGTACAGGTGATAAAACAGCTAACAACATCATCTCTAAAGCATCCGCCATCTGTAATTATTAACATTGAACATAAATACATTTACCATGCATGGGAGGTTTTCTGGATCTTTAAGATATAAGTACTTTAATTGATAAACAGATATATCAATTAATTTTTTTGTTTTCCATCAGTGATTTGTTTGCTTTTAATTGCCCATGCATATTCATTTTAGTGCACCTGAGTTCCCAATTGTTAACCATCCAGTTTTCTTTACCGGTATCTGTATTGTATGTATTACAGTGCAGGAACTGACACGGTTATATATGCACTGACAGGAAAGTACATTGTTCTACCAATGCATTTAGATCAGTCATGAAGCTTGTCGTGCATATACTGTGTTGTCAATATTTTCTACCCTTTGTTCATATGATTATGACCCTTTTTGACTGAAAATTTTGTAATATAAAGTTTGTAGGTGCAACTTCTCTTACAACCTTTTTCCGATCAAATCAAACTTGAGTTTTCAGAATGCATGGCCAATTTTTCATAGCGTTATAAGCCTTTAAGCCTAAAAATTGTGACATTGAGGGGGAGGGGGTAAAATTTTTCGTGAAAAACATACACTTCCAATTTAGTACATGTATTTGTTTTGTAATACCTTTGACTCAAACATTTCTTTCTTTATATGGACGGACGGGATGACTAAAAATTGACTAAGTCAGTAAACAGGAAGTAGTAATCCAACAGATCTGAAAATGCATCCCACACTATATCATGAATATTCAAAGCTTCTGACAAAATTTCAAGTTTGTATCATTTATCATTACAGAGAAAAGCTTGACAAAATTGTGACTGACAGACAGAATGACTGAAAATTGACTAAGTCGGTTAACAGGAAGTGGTAACACAACAGATCTGAAAAATGCATCCCACAGTATGGAATGACTATAAAAAGCTTTTGAAAAAATTTCAAGTTTGTATCTTTTTCCATTGCAGAAAAAAGCTTGACGAAAGTTGTGACAGATGGACTGAAAATTTAATAAGTCAGTAAATAGGAAGTAGTAATCCGATAGGTCTGAAAATGCATCCCACAATATATCATGACTTTACAAAGATTCTGACAAAATTTCAAGTTTGTGTCATTTTCCATTGCAGAGAAAACCTTTGCAAAAGTTGTGACAGATTGACAAAATGACTGAAAATTTACTAAGTCGGTAAACAGGAAGTAGTAATCTGATAGGTCTGAAAATACATCCGACAGTATGGCAAGACTATAAAAAGTCTCTGACAAAATTTCAAGTTTGTATCATTTTCTATTGCAGAGAAAAGCTTGACAAAAATTGTGACGGATTGATGGATGGAATGACCAAAAGACAGAATGACAGAAAAGGGTAAAAAAGCAGGGATATAAAATACAAGTGTGGACCCAAATTGATGTCTCGCCCGTCCCTACTTGGTTGCAAAACTGTTGTGAAAACTCAAACTGACTAATTCAGAAAACTTAACATGTGGGCTGACAAAAGCAATATAGCAAACTGTTATATATAACCAAAAACCAAAATGCAAAATATCAGTGACCTACCATTGATATAGATACTGGAGAACCAAACATGTTCACTAGACTGTGAAAATGAGGTCAAGGGCTAAAGCCAAATAGCAGGATGTCATGTTCCATCTAAGACAAACCCATATACCAAATATTATTGACCATACATTAATAGATACTTGAAAACTCAACATGCTCACTGAACCATGAAAACAAGGTCACAGACAAAAGCCATATAGCAGACTGTCATGTACTACCCAAGACCAACCTATATACCAAATATCATTGACCTACCACTTATAGTTACTGAGAAAATGACTAATCACAAAATCTTAACATGCTCAATAGACTGTGAAATTGAGGTCAAGGAAAAAAGCCATATAGCAGATTGTCATGTACTACCTAAGACCAACCTACATACCATATATCATTGACCTAACACTTATAGTTACTGAGAAACTAAACAAAGCACAAAAACTTAACATGTTCATTGGACCGTGAAATTGAGGTCACAGACAAAAGCCGTATAGCAGACTGTCATGTACTACCTAAGACCAACCTACATTCCATATATCATTGACCACCACTTATAGTTACTGAGAAACTAACCTAAGCACAAAAACTTAACATGTTCATTGGACTGTGAAATTGAGGTCACAGACGAAAGCCGTATGCCAGACTGACATGTACTACCCAAGATCAACCTTCATACCAAATATCATTGACCTACCACATACACTTATTGAGATATGGATCTAATGAGAGAAACTTAACATGGTCACTGGACCGTCAAACTGAGGTCAAGGACAAAAGTCATATGCCAGACTGACATGTACTACTCAAGACCAACCTACATACCAAATATCATTGACCTACCAAGTATAGTTAATGAGAAATGGACTTAATCAGAGAAACTAAACGAGGTCACTAGACCGTGAAATTGAGGTCAAGGACAAAAGTCATATGCCAGACTGACATACACTACTCAAGACCAACCTATATACCAAATATCATTGACCTACCACATACAGTTATTGAGATATTGATCTAATTAGAGAAACTTAACATGGTCACTGGACCGTCAAACTGAGATCAAGGACAAAAGTCATATGCCAGACTGACATGTACTACTCAAGACCAACCTACATACCAAATATCATTGACCTACCAAGTATAGTTAATGAGAAATGGACTTAATCAGAGAAACTTAACGTGGTCACTAGACCGTGAAATTGAGGTCAAGGACAAAAGTCATATGCCAGACTGACATGTACTACTCA
>MJUU01031392.1:0-29205 GCA_002080025.1 Modiolus philippinarum | reverse complement strand
GGTCAGGTAGCACTTGATTAGTACTACCACTGGACCAAATATGATGTTCCTACATCAAAGGGTTTTCAAAATATCCTGTATATAGTAAAAGTTAACGCCGTCGACGTCATACTTTGCACGCATATGTCTCGCTTTCCGCGAGACAAAAATCCCACAGATCTGACTGTATTGTGATTACATATACTGTGAAAGTACTATTGTTCTTGTGGTTCCAATTTTCATGGATTTCATGGTCCGCTCAGACCACCAAATTAAATTCCCAATGAAATGCATTGTTTCCACAGAGGTTTAATGCATGAAATTTGAAACCACGAATTTAATTACCCAAAAACCCCAAAAATAGTGATATTTATGAAAACCACGAAAATTGATGTCCACGAATAAAAGTACTTCCACAGTATGTTTCATTTTTTTCCTGATGAGTGCCTGAGGATGTCCTAATTATTATAGATCTGCCTTAATTTAAATGTTTTAAAACATAACAATTTGAATTTTTGTGAAAGTATACCAATTTTTAACCTACAGTAAATAAACCACACATGAAATATAATCTGATCTGGAACCAGCCAAATCCAACACCTTCCACAGCACCTTCTACAGTATAGGACTTTTTAACAGCATTCTCAGTGTACATTTCCTCTCCAGAATTGGAATCACTCTCTAGTAATGCTATGGCTTCAAGTTCTACAAAATATAGAATCATGATTACTTTAGCAACACAATATTACCAGACAATATGTTTCCAAGTGGGATTATCTCCTCTTGAAAATTCATAGCAGAGCATATTTACTTCGGAATCCATTCATGCACAAAGTAACAATCTATTTCATGAAATATGCAATATTTGTGCACCTTCAAACTATAAGTTCCCTCAAATTAAAGAACATATTATAAATCCTTATATCTGCAGTATGGTTGACTATTGTTGTAAACATATTTTATTAATAATAATTGTCACATAATGTCACATATTAATTATGGTTGACTCTTCATATAAAAGAAGGATTTGAACTTATTAATCAGAGGAAGTTTAGTTTTAATCTAACACAACTCAAGTCCAGGCTATTATATTTAATCTCATTTGAAATTTTTATACAATATTTTTGAGGGGATGTACTTCATACAACATACATGTAAGGGCATTTTACTTTTATGTCTGTAAGACAGCATGAAGTGAGATTGAATTTTGTTTACACAAAGACAAACTTTAACAAATTAAATAAATTCATTGAGAAAACTTCTTCACAGTGAAGCCTTTCCATAAAGGGCAGAAAAGAACAGGTGAAAAATAGCATTTGTGGATAGGTGCCCTTTATGGAAAGATTCATGGAAAAGAGGCATATCATTCTAAAGAAGTCGGCTGTACTGTCATTCTAAGCATTGAGGGGATGTAATGGTGTATACCATACAAGTACAACTGCAAAAACCAGTTACACAGAACCTAATTGACAGTTTGTATGAGCACAAGATAGGAAATTCAACTAAACGCATGCTAGTTTGGTTACAGTTCCCTATATCATTTTTTCCTAAGCCATGCCCAATGGTTTTATTGGTCAAGTATCCTGATTCCACATTTTTAGCACTTTATATCGATTTTATTTTCTCCAAGCTGTTCTTTGATATTATGTATACCATATCAAAATATTCATATAAACAACAATTTTGGGGAATTTGTACATCATTTTTTGAACTGTTTCAACTGAAATGATGTTGGCATGGTTTGTTACATACACATATTTCTCAGTACTAAGTATACCCCAACAATTTGGAATACCCATTGAGTTATGTATACTCACTGTTGTGTGGTGCCTACTTCTTTTGTTTTTTTTCCTTGAGCAGTTTCTTGATACATTGTGGCATGTGACTGTGTTTTTTTTGCCACTGTAGGTGTTTCCTCCTATTTTTCTGTGTGTATCTTTAAGATAAATTTTTTTGCTATAATTTTATAAAAAATTGCCCTACATATGATTTGTGTACTTACATGTTTTAGTCAAACAAATGACACATGAATGAGAATCATTTGTGGATTATCTCTCTGTATCAATTTAGCTAATAGCATGTCAACATATACATCTTTTCAAACTGAAATCCAAATTATCTCCCCTTTGACCAAATATAGCTAACTTATTACTGGGAGATCGTTAACAAATATTCTTGTTATGTTATTAAATCAATCTGTTGCCTTATGATAGATAGCTGAAACAGTTTGACAAGATGATGAACAGATAATTACATTCTGTCCTCAAAATATGTTACACATTATTCATTATTCAATCTACGATTAAATTATTCCTATATTTTTTAAACTATTCTGTTCCAAAATGGACAATATTGTATATTACATGTCACATTTAACATGCCTTTTTTCTAATCTTGGCATTTACACACAAATAAAAAGCTAAAAAAAAACACCAGAAAGAAACATAGCTAAAATTGGACACTTTTTAAAAGGAACATTTTTGATCAGTTGAAACATATCCTAAAATTATATACATAAATCAACAACCAACAAGAGAAAAGCTGTCAATGTGACAGCTAACCGGGGTTTTTTTTATATGGACTGTATATCTTATCCAGAGGTCAATCCTGATTATCCCAAATGTACACTTTTTTACAATCTGTAATGTTTAGCCTTCTTTTGAAGTGGCATATTTTTCAAAGTTTATATAAAAACTGTTGGAGGCGACATCCTGCTCTGGACAATTGGGTACCATGTTCACCATTCCAATGACCGGATTTTTCCGATGGAAAACCCGGTTAAAAATCCTAGGGAAGTATACCCGACCGATTAAGCACACTAAGTGTATTTATTTCTTGCCAGTCAAAATCAACATAATTGGAAAGATGTACATCAGGAATAAATTTACGCCTACAACCTCACAATATCTTGTCAATATGGTTGTCAAGTTTACAACTTGCACATTGAAATGAAAAATATAATCCCTATCTAAAATTTAGCTTTTTGGTTAAAAAATTTATATAATTAAAAGCATTACTGATGGAACATGATGAATATCAATAAAAATACGCTCAAGTTGACCAATACAGTGAATTTAACTCATTGTGGAGTAACCAAGTTCCGCAACTCATTTAATCCTTCTGCATTGTTTGGTACTTCTGTTACAGAATTTTAGCTTTTCATTAATATTATTTCAAATTATGTTTGAACTTGTTTTTTGCTCTACTGGCTAAAAAGTCATGTAAACTTACAGTCTTTGGTCAAAAGTATTCTAAATCATGACTATGAGCAAACATCAACACCAAAAATTAAATGAAAATTATAGAAAGGAACTAAACAAAAGGCTTTTTTTAATGGTGTAATTTTTATGAAAATCTGACAATAAATAAGCTCTACACAATTTTTTCAATTGAAGACTGTTTTAATATAAAATGCACTGGAAATTTTCACAATGCGGAATACCTTTGACCCAAGACTGTATGTCATCATGCATAGAAGATAGATGCTAAGTGATGTCTGCCTAAAGTATTGCACATATACACATTAAAATATTTCATGCTTGTCTAGGACAGCATCTTGACCATTTATCATAATTAAACAAATAATTTTAAATTTGAAAATCTATAATGAAAATTTTCTTACTTTATTCATTGATCAATTGTATTCTAATTTTTTTTAAGATATACATTTTTTACCTGCACACAATACAATGTATACCACTGATGTATATTATTCACAGCTAATTACCAAAATTTACTTATTCACATGATTTGAAAACTTTAAACCAAATGCAATAAACCATAATTTAAACCCATATCAATCTATTTTTAGAATTATTATGCAATATTTTCCCCTGCAACAGTTTTGCAAAAGATTAAATGCAAAATGCAGCAAATCAAATTATTGATGGATCAGTAACAGATTTAATACTTGCAAGTATATAAAGTTTAACTGACATTTCTCTAGTGCTTACCAACCTCTTGATAAATTTTACTTCTTTCAGTTCAGAGTGGGACTCTTAATCGTGTACTAAGACTCTTGCTCAGTAAATCAGGAGGCCTTTCCTAATACCAAAAATCCAAAATATGCCAAATACTACATATTAATAAAACTATATACATCTGGGATCTGTAGGATTAGATATGGGATACTCCTGTCAAGGCAACTACAACATTAAGTTGCACATGTTGTCATGCCAAGCACAACACTAACTAGAGCTGTCCGCAAAGCCAGACTAATACCCTCCGCAACTGCATTTGAGTACCAAAGCATGTCATTTTGAAATTTGACCTTCAGCCACATTGTAATTGGAAAGTAAAACTAACAGAAATAAAGCCTGTCTGGACTGAAGTTACAGGTTTTATTCCAATCACTTTATATCTGGTATTTCATTTAAAGGGTAATACATTAAATAATATATAATTCAGTGGAAACAAAGATGATTCAACCAAGCTTCGACACAAAATGAGATAGGATTTACTATAATTAAGGTCAAAGTCAAGGTCACAGTGACTTTAATTTGGTATGTGATACATTGTCTACCCATGATGCATCCACACACCAAGTTTGATAATCCTAGGTGCTACGGTACAAAAATACTGCTCCGGACACGAAAGGGGACGGACGGACAGACGGACAGACATGGTGATTCCTTTGTTTGCAAGGGGTATAATTATCAAGCAGGAAAGTGATAATGGAGAACACAAACAAATCTCTTACAACACACAACTCATAACAAGAAAGGAGACCAGTTTTAAACAAATCCTTTGAGGCAAAGTCGAGAATTTTGAAATTAAAAATATCGGACCGAATGACTGTTGGATAGAATAACAAACAGGCGAATTGATTAACAGACTGACAAGTGTATTCCAATTTAACCCACACATATGTAGAGTGGGGTATAAAAATCCACAAAAGCATCAAGTTAGATATGACATATCTTTTATTATGAAGGGCATTAAATTTGTCTTACCTGTTTGAAAATCAATATCTGGTCATGTATGAAGAGTATAAAGTTTGACTCAACTTTATCCACATCCCTATCCTGTCATGTATGAAGAGTAAAAAGCTTGACTCAACTGTATCCAAATCACTATCCTGTCATGCTAGCAGGATATTAAGTTTGACTTGCATGTATCCACATCATTATCTTGCCATGTTGGTACCCAATTTTATCCCCAGACCTATCCTATCATGTATAAAGGGTATTTATATACATGTAAGTTAGATACACCTACATCCACATCACTATCCCGTCATGGAAGTAGAATATTAAGTTTGACTCACCTTTATCCACATCACTATCCTGTCATGTCAGAAGAATATTAAGTTTGACTCACCTATATCCACATCACTATCCTGTCATGTCAGAAGAATATTAAGTTTGACTCACCTTTATCCACATCAGTATCCTGTCATGTCAGAAGAATATTAAGTTTGACTCACCTATATCCACATCACTATCTTGTCATGTCAGAAGAATATTAAGTTTGACTCACCTTTATCTATATCACTATCCCGTCATGTAAGTAGGATATAAAGCTTGACTCACCTTTATCCACATCATTATCCTGTCATGTCAGAAGAATATTAAGTTTGACTCACCTATATCCATCACTATCCTGTCATGTCAGAAGAATATTTAGTTTGACTCACCTTTATCTATATCACTATCCCATCATGTAAGTAGGATATTAAGCTTGACATGCCTGTATCAACATCACTATCATGTCATGTATGAAGAGTAAAAAGTTTGACTCACCTATTTCCACAATAATAACCCGTCATGTAAGTACAATGTACTATATTTGCTTGACTCACCTACATGTACAATCACTTAACTATCCTCTCATATAAGTGTGATTCATATTTATCCAAGTCACTATCCTGTCATGTTAGTAGGAAATAAGTTTGAATCACTTATATCCAGTCATGCATGAAGGGTATTAATTATATATATATATAATAAGCTTTACTTCTTATTTTTTTCATGACTATACTTACAAGTTCTTTGAGTATTAAGTCTGAATTGGGTATATCCTCATCAATATATTTTGTCTTGGTTGTAGGACCCTATGATAGTACAGTACAGCCAGAGACTTACCATGATAAATCACCAGGATAGAAATATCACTCTCCTTAGTGAAATGTTTATATCTTGTTTCCTGTTTGATATGATTTCTTTTGCATTTAAAGTGATAAAATCTTTTGCTGGACATGCAAAAGAAATTAGATAGATCAATAAGGAAACAGATATATGCATCTAAAAATTTAGAGTGATATGTCTATCAAAGTGATTTATCAAGGTACATTTGTAAGTCTCTGTCTGTACTGTATTTAGTATAACTTACCAACATCCAAATCCCCATTCTGTTCTACACTGTTCAGTTTGGTGTATTTCATGGACATCCTAGTTGACCTTGAATAGGCTGATGAGTCAGAAACACTGAACATAGACTCCATATTGAATTTTCTTTAAACTTCTGAAAAAAACACATGTGTACCTATTAAATTGAGTTCAGATGTTAAGTCTGACATCATACAAAGTGCATAAACTCTGACATGCAGCACTTAAATGACATCTGAGACTTTAACCAATTAAACAGAGTCCATAGAAAATATGGGTTAAGGTGTATTACAGGATTTTATCCTATAATTTGGATTACATGAATTTTGAAAAAAAATAAACATGGAATATTAAAGTTACTTTTGACTACATGAATTTTAAGCAAATCACCAACATGACCAATTAAGAAATAATTCATTTCACCCAGTTGTTTTTCAAAGAATCATTATTTCCATTCTAATATGATATTCAACATGTTTAGTGATCAAAGGGTTCCAATGTATATAATGCAACAAAAACCATAACATAGGTTTTACAGGCAAATTTGTGCAAAAACCTATTGTGACGTAGTCTGTTTCAGCGTTAAGACTGTTGTGACATGGCCCATTATGTTATTACCAATATTCATTTCCTTGTCTTGCACACCCATCAATGTAAGATTCATATTATGTTTTTTTTTTCCTGTCTCGGGCTCAGAATACACAATAAACCAACATGCACCCCCATCGGAACATTGTGCCTGTACAGGTAATTTGACGAAACTTATGCATACATGTGATAAACCAGTCAACTGAAAAATGGAGATCTGAAAATTTTAGCTGGAGATTGAGTCTGAAAACTGGTGATTTTTGTTGACCTTTTTGAACAGTTTTGTATGTTTTCCTAAGATAATTTTGGTGAATGCAGTCATTTATAAAGTTTTATATTTTCTTTGATTAACCCCTTTGTGTTAGGCCCTTGTAGGAGATTTCACAGAATATCACATGTTTTGTAAAATCTATACACTTCTCCACTTTCAAAATATTTTAACAGTTGCTCTAATCTGCGATGTATCAGAACTATCCTATATTCTAGTAATTTTTTCCATAGTCAGGGAAGTACCTTCATGCCCGCGTCAATGGCCAGCTGGGCCCCTGTCAGATGGGAAGTTAGTAGCCCAGATGTAAAGTTCAACCAGAGACTTACATACCATGATAGTCACTGTGACAGACATACAATGTATAAATGAATACATCTTTTGATTGTTCAATCCACATAATTTCTTTTGCATGTCAAGTGGTAGATTGCATCACTTAAAAAGCAAAAGAAAGCAAGCTGATAGATCAATTAGGAAATAAAATATACACATTTCACTAAGCAGAGTGATACGTCTATCATAGCAAGTCTCTGGCTGCTCTGTATATTCTACTAGCTAAGCACTAAGTGTCTTACAATAAATCTCAGAAAATTTGGTAGCCAAGGCAAAATTTTGGGCCGTGGGCTACTTGGCCCCTGGGTACATTTGCAGGTTCATCCTTGATACTGATGAAGCAAGCTGCAGCTTGCAATTGTCATGCTTTCGTAGTTTACTTTTGTAAGTGCTTCATTTTATTCAATAAATTGATTTTCGCAAAAATAGTATGTAATAAAGAAAATATTGGTAAAATTTCAAGTAAATAATGCTTTAAACACTAATTAATGTTTATTTTTTAATTGAGAAATTAGTATTTTTGTATAAAAGAACTGCTAGGAAAAGCATAAAATCTCAGCATTGCTGAAAAATAGTCAGTTTGTTGAAGACAAAAAATAAAGGGGAGAACACCCAAATGTATTTTCGCAAAAGTTTTTTTTTGGATAAAATCATCATAAAGACCTGATCTATATAATAATCATGCACACTCATATCCTTATTAAGTCTTCTCACTATGTTTACCTGTGTCACCTGTATTAATTGAATCTTAAGACTTACTCAGAGCAGAGACTTCAATTAATTTTTAATTGTGTTTAAATGTCTCTGATAGAAGTTGAGAAAAAATTTTTCTCAACAAAAATTTTTTCAATGGCGACTTTAAATTTTCGTTGTTGTAACTTTCAATAAAGGGCAACACCAAGCGCAGCAAGTTACAACTGCAGCATGTCGAGCAAAGAAATTTGAACAAGTGTAATTTAAAAGTGAATGTGCACACAGTTCAAAGCTTGACACAGTAACTTGATGGACAAAATAAGGGGTTTGACACAGTAATTATCTGGACACAAACTAGGGAACATTAAAATTAGCCGTTTTGATCCCTAAAAGCATGGAAATTGTAAGAGTTATGCTAACTTCTGACAGCTTACATCATGATAAATTAAAAATAAAAATGTCATCGAAAACCAAATAAAAATAACAATTTTACAAATTTTCAAAAATTGCAATTTTGGCCCCTTTGGCCCCTAGTAGTTCAGAAACGGTAAGAGATACAGCATGTACACCAAATCTGTTGTTATACTACAGAAAGCTGACAACAAGAGAAATCTAAAGAAAAAATCTCATTGAAATCTGATGAAAACTTTTAAAAAAAATTAGGTTATCTGCATAGAATGTATTTGCAATTTTGACCCCATATGGGCCCTTATATCTCCAAAAGGAAAAAAGTTATCAAAAATCTAATAGTTAAGGATGTACTCTGGTGATGAGCCAAAATTTTGAAGTATAAACTTTTGTCCAAACCTTGAATTTTGGAATGTTCTTACACTATAATTTCAATATAAAAAGAAAAATTTATAGGTTGCTGTGCAGAATACTTTGCTACAGATGTTTGAAAGTGACCAATTTTAGCACTTTTGCTCATTTTTAGGCATTTTTGCCCATTTTTTTTTTACTATTTTCATGGAAAAAATCTAGCTTAGAGCATTTAACTTTTTCTCATACTTTCTGAAAAGTTGGAGATAGAAGAAATGAACAAATTCAGCCCCCAAAAATCATATGTTCGTGTTGATATAAAAAAGTTTTTACTCATTTTAATTTTCCATGCATTTGAGGGGCAATTTCAGCATTTCCATATTTCTCTAAAAATGTAGATTTTCTAAATTTTTTAAACAGCTAATAGTTCAAACTTCATTTGTTTTGTTATTTTTAAAAATCAAAAACTAGAGGAATGTACATGTATTCGAAACGAATACAATATCTCCCCGTCCTGATATAAGATGTTCCAGGGGTTACATGTATGTTTATACTACTAAATTATTGACCCGGCCTAACTACTCTCACAGATAATTTTCCATATTGTGTTGTGCAAATTGAAAAAGTTTGAGACACCATTGTCAGCTGAGAGTAGATTAAGTGACGCATATTTTGTGTGTTTATTTTACTGTCTTTGAATGTAAAATATAACATAATTTTTTCAACACAGTTTTGTCACATTATTTTTAATAAAAGATAAGGTATCAATTTCCTGAATACCATCCAGTAGTATAATCTCTGATTAAGTGTCATATGCAGCAATGATGATAAAAATGTTTCCTGTAACAATTAACTGACAACTTCAATTAAGATAAGAAATAAATAATTTTTAAATTAAATCGAAAATCAAATTATAATTTGATGGATGAGGGTTGAGAATACATTGTATATGAGTGTGAGATCATTTTGATCAAGATATAATTGTAGTAGGTTTATCTCGAATTGGAACTAATGTGGAATTTATCAGACTTTTTCAAATTAAGACACTTACATGTTGTATTTTTTAGAAACATGAGTACAGGTATGTTCTTATAAATTATCTAAGCTGTGCCCAACAGAACTTTTATTCGTCTGTTCACTAGATTTTATTCGTCTGTTGGTTTTTAAATTTTACCTGTTTAGGCTGTTATCACATGTATCAGTACAAATTATATTTTTAGTAACAATTTTAATTAGCAAATATCTCATTAACAGTTGGACTGATTAACACATAAAAGTATATGGACATAGACCAAATGGAAACTGATATATCCTGAAAATCTGGACATCATCAGTGCAGTGGTTTTTGCAAACAAGCACAACAAATTTGGTAACGGAACCCAAGAGTAAAAACAATATATCTCCCACCTCTCAATGAGGCGGGGAGATATAATAAATCATAAGTGCATATGTTTTTTCATAAAATGGCTTTTTCTAACCCAACCCCTCTTTTGGGAAAATTGGACATGAATCCAACAGCCAATTAGGGCAAGAATCCTCAGTTTGAGATAACTCTGAAACTACTTGATAGAGATGAAAAAAATGTTGACACAATTAAAAGATAAACATATATTTTGTAAATTCATTGCTATTGTAAATATATATAAAATATAAACAATTTTAAGGTGTCTGCAGGGTATTAATTTCCTATTATAGAATTTTGTGAAATTTTCTGTGTAGAAACATAACTGTATTATTGTTTAAAATGTAAAATAAAATTTGGGGGTCACCATGCATTTAAGTGCAAAAACTGAAATTGAAAATTTCAGGATTTTACATAGAAATGATGAGGAAAATTATTAAATGAGAGGATAGCTTGAAAAATCTATTATAGATTTTGTTCATACTTGGTATGTGTTTTGAAATCATTATACAAAAAATGTATAGTTTAAATATACAAAATAAAAATTAGGGGTCACCGTTGAAATAAGAGAGATAAATTGCAACATGTTAATTTCTATAGGGATCTTTTATCAAATTATCTCCCTTGTAGGTGTAACACAACTAATTCGGAACCCAGTCAGGCACATATGTGAATATAGTCCTTATTTGAGACGACATAGTTCCGAAGAAGTGTTAATAGCGTCGTAGATTAAAGATGTTGGCGAGTCATTATGAATTAAATTGAAAAGGCATTCAATAGTGAATCTTTTAAGCCTAAATTTATACGATTTCGATGAAAATTAAAGATTTTATCAAAGTTGAAAGCGGAGGTATTTTTCCCGTGAAAACACAGACAGGAAGTACCTATCCCTGGGTTGTGACCTTCCGGGAACCAGTTTTTTCTTATATTACAGTTAAGGTCGGTTGATTTTTTCATGAGGGTTTACCGAAAGATGTGTCTTTCAGATGAGACATGTGTCATTTTATTTGAACTTCAGATAAAAATTCTACGAGCAGAGAAACATGTGCAATTTAACATGGGAGGCAATGGGAGACGGAATTAGTTGTGTTACACCTTGTATAATTTCTGTGTTCTGTGAATCAAGCAACAGATTTCAAGCTCGTTTGTTTTAGTTCACGTTTTTGTAATGAACATGTTGTAAAAGTGATAAGGAATATTTTTGTTAATATTTTGAAACTTTCTTTACAATTTAAATTATTATTTTGCTAAATTTCTTAATGAATGAAACCTAAATGAACAAGTATTAGACAAAAATGGCAGAATAATACCACTGAGACACCTTAAAGTTATTTCAAAATGAGATTTCAACGTGACTGAAACATCACCAGAATACATCCTTAAGTGCTATTTTATTTTTCATAAGGTATCTATTAAAAAAACTGCATAAAATCAGACTAGAAGTAAAAAAAAAAATTTTTTGAGAATCTACCCTTTTGGTCCCAATTTATCTCATGAACGGTAAATGAGACATGACATCAGTTGACAAACTTCTGATTGGAAATTTCCTAAGCAGTCCAATTAATGAAACCCCATCAAAATCTGATTAATAATAATAATTCTACAGCAAAATATGTGAAAACACACAATTTTGCCCTTTTAGGTCCTTTTTTTAAAAATGGGAGGGGCCACAATGACCAAAACCTACCACACCTTCCTTTTGTGCTAAAAAACATTATGTTAAAATTTCATAAGGATTGATCAATTTGAATTTAAGTTATTGACCAAAAACAAGTGTTTACAGACAACGAAGCCGACAATGAAGACGCAACAGCGCCATACCATTATATGACCTCAAATTTTTTGCGGTCGTATAAAAAGCAGAAGATCTGAAAAGAAAACAAGAGGTAGTGAAGATGGTCCGAAAGCAGGAGATTTTGGCCTCCCTGCGGGAGGTTCACATGTATGCTAATGAAGAGTTCAGAAATCAGTGTTGCATACTGGGAGTGAGTTAACATGTGTGATGTTGACAACTTCAATTAGTTACTAATCTCTGTATCTACATTGTATATGTCTCTGATGAAGACTGAGAAAGACAAATGTTAGACTAAACAGACTTTAATAAAAGAAATCCACTGTGACAGTGTTCCTAGTAACTTATGACGGTTCAATGAGCACTATCAGCTCTATTTTTACACCTACATGATATCAGTATTCATCAAATATCCATGTATTATAAAATTTTGTACTGATTTACTTTACCAGCTGTTTTCTTCTGCTCAAAGGCTCAACTTATTGATCTAAAGTTAAATTCCTGTTTTATCTAAGTAGTAAATATCCTGTCTGCAGTCAGACGTGTAATTTTCATGTATATTATTCATGCTTTTTGTAAAACAACATAATGACAGCAAGTAACAGTTGGAAAAGTTCTCAGGTAAACAAATCGGCCACGTTCTGTCGCTTACTGCAACGAAAATAATCCGGGATTTTTATCTTCACTTCCATTTTGTATTCCTCCATCGTAGGAGAACTCTAGGGGAAAAACTCTGAACTTGGCATGCACGGTCTCAGATTTACCGAATCCGGGTCGTTTCGCGCCGAATCCCGTTCGCACCCTGGGTTGTTTCGCTCCTATTCTCTTTCGCCCCGGGTGCGTTCGCGCCGATTCCCATTCGCCCTGGGTCGTTTCGCTCCACTTTTATAAATTGTTTTTTTAAAAACATTTGTTTATGTTTTTTTATCAGAATATGTTTTCGGAGTAACCTCCTGCTCACAAACAACATAATGATAAGGCATTATTAATCTGTTAATGATTTCATGGGTGTGGTATGGTATGTGGGGTGGTATGGTATGGTATGTGGGGTGGTGTGGTATGGTATGTGGGGTTTGGAAGACAGCTGCCCACTTTACGGGCATTGTGCATTGTGTTCTTAACATAGTTTACATTCAAACTTTATTATGTCAGTGTATTAATCTAAAAGGATATAGTTTCATTACTCCTTGTTTGTGTATGTTGGTGAGATGAAGACTGTCCGTGAGGATAGGCTAGGAAATGCATGATAGTCTCCAACAAAGTCCATGTCCGTAATATATTTCATTTTCACAAACAATTCTTAAATTTGAAGATTTTTCCCTAACATGTTACTCTTATTCCTTCACATTGCTAAATTTTTAAATACTGTTTTTATTTGTTTTTTTTTATTTTCTTGTTTTCTTTTTATGTTTTTTTTTATAATTTCATTTAGTTAGTACTGAATGTTTATACTTGGATACCGCAAGATCGTCTCAAAGTTTTCTCAAGGAGTACATGTATGCAAGCGTTTTGGTCTTACTAATTTTAATGAATGCACTGTTTAATTATTTCATTAAATTCTGATACATCAAAGAATGATTAATCATTTCTTAATTATTAAACTATTTTATACATTCATGATTGCTTCTGAAACTATCTAATTAGTTCATTAACTATTTGATTAGGATGTATGGTTTGACATCAAAGTTCACTACTTTTATTATTCAAAGGTGAATCCGACATAACTATAATTTAAAACGCATAATTACGCATTATATTACCTTTAATCATCGGAGCGAAACGACCCACTTTTCGGCGCGAAACAACCCGGCGCGAAATAACCCGGAGCGAACAGGTAATAGGAGCGAAACAACCCGGTACCAGATTTACCCAATATACTAGTACTTGTTATACAAAATAAAAGTGACAACAAAAGTCCGAATCGATCAAAGGGGAGACCAGTAAGGAAAATCCGTATAACATTCGACTGAATCAGGGAAACACAATCCAACACAGAATATTTTTGGCAAGCCGTCATATTCCCGACTTGGAACGGGCATTTTATAAATAAAATGGTGGGTTAAACCAAGTTTAATGATGCACCAACCTCCCGCTTATATGACGAATCAAATTAGTGACGTCACAAAATCTAATTTACATATGCAAATTAGCATTTTTGGTTGGCAAAGCCGAAGAATTATCACTATATGACATTGCCCGATAGAATTTTCAATTTTTGATAACTTTTTTTATTATATGCACGATTTTGGATCTGTAAAATGCATGTTAAACATTGAGATATTCATATTTTTTCTACCAATTTCCTTTTTAATAAAAATAGACAAATATTTTTTCATGGGAAATTTCAAAAGTGTGAAAGTTTCGAAATTTACAAAATACGCTAATTTTATATAAATTAAAAAAAATGAAAAACTGGAAATTTTTACATCCTGTAAACGTGTAAACATTCCATACTTGAGATCAAAAAGAATTATCCATTTATCTTAAATAACAAATTGTCACCAGTTAATTGAAAATGACATTTTCATGACCCTAAATCAGTGACTACGATTTCTTGCCAACCAAGCTTGTGACGTCACGGCGGAAACTCCTATAGCTTCTGTGTGCCCAGATTGTGTTTAATGTCAAAGCCATAATAAAGTCTAAACCTAGATTTTTTTTTGCACACAGGTAAAAGGTTTTTGTCGTTCGATGTACAAACCTTGTCTCATACAGGTAAAATGTTTTTGTCGCTCGGTGCACAAATCACACTAAAGTGGCAAAAAGAGAAACCTCAAAGAAGAAGCAAAAACTTAAACAAAACCGTCTTCAATAAAATTGGAAATTGGAATTGAATATTTATCAATCAAATCTGGATATCGTCAAATAAATTTCTTCAGAAAAACTATTAATCTGCATTTCTCGAAGCCCTGGTTTAAAAGTTTATGAATCAAATATCTGTGTCGTTTCAAAATATCTTAATAGTGACTACATGCTCTAGCGTAACGGATTAATTGAGAGATATATACTCCATACGCTGGGGAAGACGGAATATTACTGTCGAGGTGTGGAAAGTTTACAATATCATGAAGATTGAAATCGTCCCTTTTGTCATAAATTTGTGTGCTGAGGTTGCCACTGTCGTCAAACTCCAAAAGTAAATCTAAAAACGGAACAGAATGTTCAGTGTCTGTAGTCTCCTTCATTTCAAGTTCTGGGGGATATATTAATGGAATATAGTCGGCAAATTTACTATTATTAAGCGACAAGACATCATCAATATCTGTATGAGTAATTAAAGGATCTAGCCTCTTTAATTTTATTTTTGTTTGACCAAATTTTGCAAAAATTTTGTTTCGTAAGTGAACAAAAACAGGTCAGCTAAGAGAGGAGCACAATTCGTACCCACTGGAATGCCGACTGTCTGTTGGAATATCTTGCCCCAAACTGGACAAATATGTTGTCAATGAAAAATTCCAGCATGCAGATCACCTCTTCTTCAGTGTAGTATCGTGTGTTACCCTTTGGTACGTTGTAATGATGCGATTTCATTTGATAGGTGTTTCGTTGCCATGGAAACGGGCATTCATTTAAATAAAAACCAAATTTTTATTCATTTTTAGAAGCATACAAAGCAAAAATGCGGGGTACATAGTTCACAAGTGATATACAAAATGTACAAGGAAAGGACCTCCTCTTTTGAAAAAATATATTAGCAATGGGGATCAAGGTTGCTAAGGTACGTGGTTCCCATGATACTAAACCGATTGAAATTTTGTGTTTTACAAGACACTCCTCAGGTTTTTGAAACTGTCTCTGACTATCGGAATTCTCATATTTTATCCATCATGATGCATTAGAAAATTTTGGGGTGCACATCGCTAGTCCGACACTCATCGATCCGACACTTATTTGTCCGACACGGCATTAGTCCGTCACTTATTAGTCCGACACTCAATAGTCCGACACTGAGGCGGATCTAGCCTTACCAAAAAATGGTGGGAATGATTGCAGCTATTTACGTCTAACAATTTTTCCTTTGTCTTTTTCCTTTCGTATTTCGACCCCTGACAATACTGTTCGGTTATTTTTGTTACACTTTTTGCGTCTTTTTCTGCCAACATTCTGCAAGAAATTCAAATAATTTATCAGACAAAGTGGCTCTATCGATCCTGCATTCACCAATGGACAATAATGACTTGGACACTACAACAACTTGAGTTAATGTGGCCTACTGGGCCACGGATAAACCCAGCCCCGCCTCTTCCTGTGCTTTCTTTAACATCTGGAAAAAAGAACTATTGGAAAACAAAATACAAAGTGCACATCTATATGTAATTAAGGTCCTACTTTCATGAAGTCCTGATAAGTGGTAAATGAGGAGTAGCGGATACCAGATATTGCATTGAGGTAAAAGAGCTAAAATGTCCAAAACATGTAAAAAATCTGCAAAAAAGGAATAATTGGAAATCAAAATGAGTTTTGCAAATCTAAAATATGTAATAAAGCTCCCGCATAAGTTTCACGAAATTCCAATCTGTGGTTTAAGAGGAGTAGTGGATTTCATGTGATCACCATATATATGGTTTGCATTAATCGAGCTTAATAAATGACCACGGGGGGGGGTCACTTCAGGTGGAATTGGGTACAGGCCTGCCGCAGGCATTTTGAAAATACCCCCCCCCCTTTTATATAGTTCACCCAACAAAATATTGACCCATTCATATAGTAAATTTCGGAAATAACCAACCCAACTGTATAGTAAAAATGTGTAGTCCATTAATTTTATTGCAGGAATGTTATCAAACATCAAATAATGATAAATACTTGATTAATTACAGCAACCAGTAGAGATTCTGGCCATTTGGGGTTAATATACAACGCATTTATATATATGATGTCATTCATATAGTTGGCAACAGCAAAAAACAGGCCCATTCCAGCGTCACGTCTGTATATACCACTATATAGGAAGTGACCCCCCGTGTAAATGACAAAGTCCAAAACATGTCAAAAATCTAGAAAAAAGGGAATTATTGGAAAACAAAAAGCGTAGTGCACATCTACAATATGTAATTAATCTCATGCAAAAGTTTCATGAAATTCTTATCAGTGGTTTAGGAGGAGTAGTGGATACCATGTGGTCACTATATGGTTTGCATTGAGCTAAATGACTAAGTCCAAACCATGCCAAAAATCTGGGGAAAAAGGCATTATTGGATAGCAAAAAGCGTAGTGCACATCTACAATATGTAATTAAGCTCCTGCATAAATTTCACCGTAAATTCCGATCGGTATTTAAAGAGGAGTAATCGATACCAGCTGTTGGGTATAAAAAGACGAACGGACGGAAGGACGGACGGACGGACACCATGAACACTATATACCTCCCGCAAAGCGGGGGTATAAATATTACCACAGATCATTTATTCGACAAAAACAAACATGCAGCTGAAAGACTATCGCTGGTCTATTGAATCCAATGTATGAAAGAAGTATGGTCATTAGTATGTGAATTTTGTGCCTACAGTGGTTCATTTTCAAAGTATGCTCAAGTTTTATCAAAATTATGTAAAGTGGTCTCTTCCTAGGAATTAATTTATGGCGATGGTACTACTCGCAGGACACCGAGAACCAAGACCTTTTTTTGTATGTTCATGAGTATTTGCCCTCCCACATGGCTTTAATTAAAGTTTAATAGTCTACCTAAGTCTGTATTTAATGATCACGAAGCCAGTAAGTGCCTCTCTACATTACATGACAAATATGTTGTTGTACCTGCAGAAAAAGCTTCCAATAACATGTTTTTCTATGTTAAGCATATTATTACAACTGCCAAATCAAAGAACTAGACATTGATCACATAATTTCAGGTAGTGCTACATACAAAATAGATTCATCTGACAAAGATGAAATCCTATCCAATCACAGGTCATTCATGTTTCCTTGAATATCCATACTAAAAATAACAATCTAGACCTGCCATTTCTATATTGGGTACCAAAATTACATAAAAATCCATATAAGGAGAGATAAATCGCAGGATCTTCATCTTGTAAAATCACGAATCAAAAGAATCATTCATAAAGCCTTTGCCGATTCAAATAAAGATATTGTTGCATTAGGTTATAAATCCACATTTCTCTAAAAACCAATTTAAAAGGAAACTGTGCTACGATGAAAAACACGTGTGCAGTATGCTTGATTTTCTAATTGATAATATATTTGTCATATTTGGAGGTGCTATATATATCAACAGCAAGTCGGCATAACAACTGGCACTACTTGTGAAATTCTACTCGATGACTTGTTTTATATTCGTACGAGACTGAATTTCTTCGGAGACTGGTAAAAGATCATAAAAAAAATGCTAGATCTTTCAATCTCACCTATAGATATATTGATGATGTTCTGTCCATCAATAATGTATTTTTTGCTAAATGGGTCCAATTAATATATCCGTCAGAACTAGAGATAAAGGAAACGACAGAAACCACCAGATCCGCATCTTTTTGGACTTACATCTCGAATTTGACGAAAATGGTCATCTAATTACTAAAATTTATGGCAAAAAGGGACGATTTTAATTTCAAAAATATAGATTTCCTTATCATGGACAGTGATATTCCAGCTACTAGTATTCTTGCCTACGGAGTGTATGTTTCACAGCTGATTAATTACGCGATTAAACATACTTTTTCATTAGACATAGTTATCTCCGTGACCGCCTTATTAATGAAGGCTTCAAAATATTCTGTCATCATATGATTAAAAATGTTCTTTAATAGATATCAGTCCCTTGTGGAAAAATTTGAAGTTTCGTTCCGAACTCTGATTCAAGATTCTTTCTTTACTTAATACTTGGATAACCATTTCTTTTTACTGTCTACGACCTTTCAATGGCAATTGCCATTGAGTTGCTACCGGACACTACCGCAATGGAAGGGGGGTTTGGCTAGCCATAAAACCGGTAAAAGCCACCATTTCTTTTGAAATACCTATACCAAGTCAGGGCCATTGCGATCGACAATTTTGCCGGTGGTTTCACCTGATTTGTCTTTTTGTCTCATGGACTTCGGCTCCTGACCACCCTGTTTGGTAACTTTGTTATCTATCCTGTTTACTTCTTGAGGTGTTATGCAACGAATCTTGACAAAAACTTATAAATTGCATTTAATTAAGTGGCTGAATCTTTTATCTTAAAGTACGCGTAAGATTTTGTAAACTGAGATAACCTGTAAAACGGTTTTGAAGACGAATTGATACATTCACAGAAGGAAAATAAATTCAAGAGAAAGAGGCCATACCTCTTTTGACTAAGTACTGTTCACTCTTGTATGGAGGGCTATTTGTCATTTATAGGTTTCAACGTGTAATTGTTGTCTGCTTTTCAAACTAGTTCTCCACATTCTTTATTTTCCAAGCGAATTTCAACTCCTTTTCTGGGCCCTTCATTTATCCCATTTTGACTACTCTGTGCCATTTGAACCGGAGAGCAATGGAAAGAAACCTATCAATATACCAAAAATTAAAAACAAATTCTACGGAGTAATCAGTTTTGTACACTTCACCTTAAACTTTATATGCAGAGAAAGCTTTGTTCGAAATATTTGACATTTTCCCTAACATTTCATAAAGTTAACGTTAAGCCATCTATGACCAATTATATGCGGCTGAAATACAGTTATATATTTATAGACGAATCAACATCAGGACTACTGATCAGACGACCGACTGCTGGACAACCGTTCCGGTATTTTGAAAGGACAAGGGAAAATTAATTTGCAGTAACAAGTGTCGGACCAATCGGAGTGTCGGACAAATGAGTGTCGGAAAAATAGGTGTCGGACTAAGAGTGTCGGAAAAATAGGTGTCGGACTAAGAGTGTCGGATTAATGAGCGTAGGACTAATGAGGTGACCCCAAATTTTGCACACCGACCGCTACTTTTCTTTTCAATATATGGTTTTATACGTATTGTATAAACTTATAACAAATTTTGATGATATTCTTGATAATAAATCTTTATTTTTTTTCAAAGGTAGATTAACTCAATGCTAAGTAAATGAAAAATCTAGATGAGGTCGGTTTCCCGCCGAAATTTACGCGACTTACATCTCAAAAATGGGCACACTGACCTATCAATATTTTTTGCTTAAAATCATGTTTGATCGGTGTTCTGATAAATAAAGATACTAATTTCAAAACCTTGATATTATGAACATGAGGAGAGACCATCCCTTATCAAAATTTATCATGTGACCTTGAAAAAACACAGAGGTTTCAAGGTCAAAGGTCACATTAATTGTAGGACAGCATATCGCCATATTGTGGCATTTGCACATGCATGCCATACAATAATTCAATATCTAATATTGTATAAAAATCTGACAAGACAGCAAATTTTCAAATAAAAAATCACAATGACCTTCAAGTCAATTTCAAGTTCAAAAGTAATGAGCCAGTTTGCAATAAAGCCCATTATACGGAGATGATTTATCAATTAGTCTAAATATAAAAATAATATCATAAAAGACAAAAAAACAAAAAAAAATATAAACTCTAGCAAGAAGTTGTCATAAACTAGAGCTGTCGCCGAATGGCAGCTAGTTATACCCCCCCCCCGCTAACTGAACCCTGAATTAATTTGGTAAATGCAAGTTTCAGTGTGTGTGGACACATAACAAATGTGGACACAATACAAGTATGGACACAATGATATACCTTGCCCCTTTTTTCCAGAAAAATTTTCAAAGATGAAATATTTTCCCTTTTAAAATTTCGGGCATCAATCATAACTTCATGCACATCTTCAGCTGGTGTACTGCAACTGTATTACACTTACTAAAAAAACCGTGCAGCCGTTTAGGAGAACATGCGCTGACAAGGTTCATCCCCTTTGCCAGATAATATTCAAAGACCGGAATTATCTCCCCTTCGAAATTTCAGGCAACAACTATATTACTTCATGCACATCTTCATATGGTGTTCTACAACTGTGTAGCATTTCATCATTATACAAGCAACCGTTTAGGAGAAGATGTGCTGACAAGGTTTGAGCCCCCCCTTTTCCAGAATATATTCAAAGTCAAATTATCTCCCCTTCAAAATTTCGGCCAGGAACCATATAACTTCATGCATATCCTAAGGTGATGTTCTATAACTATGCAACATTTCATCAATATCCAAGCAGCCGTTTAGGAGAACATGCGCTGACAAGGTTAGTCCCCCTTTTTCTAGAAAATATTCAAAGTCATATCTCCCCTTCAAAATTTCGGGCAGGAACCATATAACCTCATGCATATTATCAGTTGTTATACTATAACTGATCATAACTGTGTAACATTTCATCAAAATCCAAGCAGTCGTTTAGGAGAACATGCGCTGACAAGATTAATCCCTCCTTTTTGCGAGATAATATTCAAAGACAAATTATCTCCCCTTCAAAATTGCCCTAATATACTATGTAGTAGGCAAGAAAGTATCCACTTATGGTTTGGCATGTGCAACTTACAACTTTGTGTTCTAGTCAAGTGAAGACCGCATACAGTCCCATGGCTATGGTAGTTTGGCTTTGGTGCTACAAACCCAGCTGGTGGCATCACTTCTGGCTTTGTACCATTGACGGCCAAAATTTTTAGGGGAGGGGGCAGTGTTGTCAAGTTTGCATGCTTGTAGGTCTCTTAAAAGCCTGGTTTGCTATACTGATTTTTTAATATATCATTGTTGTGATTTCAAATAATATATTCAATGAAAAAAAATCTAATTTTAAATGACACAATTTTTTCTCATGGCATGACGTATGGTCCGGCAAGGGCCAAGAAAGGGGTAAAACAATTGCAAGTTAAGGAAGTATTGGGGTAATTTTGAAGCTACGAGGTGGCAAGATCAAAATCTATTCTATGTTATCACATATTCAATAGTCACAGCTTTTAGCACTGATGGTTATTTTCCCCAATTAACAACATGCCGGACCATACGTCATGCCATGAGAAAAATTGTGTCATTTAAAATTAGATTTTTTTTCATTGAATATATTATTTGAAATCACAACAATGATATATTAAAAAATCAGTATAGCAAACCAGGCTTTCAAGAGACCTACAAGCATGCAAACTTGACAACACTACCCCTCCCCTAAAAATTTTGGCCGTCAATGGTACAAAGCCGGAAGTGATGTCACCAGCTGGGCTTGTAGCACCAAAACCAAACTACCATAGTCATGGGACTGTATGCGGTCTTCACTTGGCTAGAACACAAAGTTGTAAGTTGCACATGCCAAACCGGAAGTGGATACTTTCTTGCCTACTGCTAAACATAAACGAATGTTGTCATTTATAAATTCTAATTTTGTGATAAATTGTATAATAGTTCTACACCTGACCCGTAGGAGTCCTATAGAGAGATAAAAGAGTGTGCATGCGTGACCGGAAGTAGCCGCATATTTGCTGTTGGCCATCATTTTGACCGGTAATGACCTAATATGCTGTATATAGGTATATTTTATATGATGTTGACAATATGAAGGAGTTAAAGTTTCTAATTTAATTCTTGTTCAAAACTTCTTTGGGGGATCTTTATAAAAGGGAAATCAACAATGGCTTGTTCTGGGAGTATTTCTATCACGTCTGCGTTAATTGTTTTGAAGGGGGTAGATAGCTTTTGCTGTTCTAGGGTGATTTCCCTCTTCCCACAATTTTCTTGTTTTAGTCTATCCTTATTTCCTCTTTTCTAATTCCTTTGTGTGCTCTATTTTACTTTTTCGCAACTATCTCTCTATTTTATTTAATTTTTACAGTTATTTTCCCCCTTTTTCGCCTTATTTCAAGATTATCTCCCTTTTCATCCCATTCGAAGCAATTTAAATTTGTTCACGCCATTTCCATGTTTCCATGACAACGGTCGCCATTTTGATGTTTTAAACACCAAAACTCATTTCTACACATGTTAAGTAATCTTTCTGTCAAATTTCATTAAATTTGGAGCAATTTGAAATTTTCCCGCCATTTTCTGTTCCCGTAGCAACGGTTGCCATTATGATGTCCCTAACACCAAAACTCGTTTCTACAAGTGCTAAGTAACATTCCTGTCAAATTTCATTCCATTCTGGGCATTTTTAATTTTTTCCCGCCATTTTTCTGGTTTGATCACGTGACAGCTGTCCTCATTAACCTTAATATTGGATAAATTTTATATGTAAGTGCATAAAATGACGCTGAATTCCAAGGTAAAATGAAATCGGTTTAGCTATTTTTATGTTTGAAATATGACCGATTGAAAAATATATCAGTTATGTTGTTTTCATACATTTTCCATGTAAAACGTACAGAAAATAATATATGAAACGTCTTTAAATTGCGAGTTTATGATAACGTATCCTACAATTTTTCTACAAAAAAGATATGTTTTAAACAATGAAATTCCCATTTTAATGGTGTAAATTTTATATAGGGTCACTGAATTAATTTCGCCGGTATAAATAGTTTAACATAAAATAGGGACGCCCATGTTGACCATTACATTGTCGTTTATCGTAAAAGAAAAATGCACAGTACTGTACAATAAATCTAAGATATCTTTTTTCTTGAATTCGTTTTTAAAAATGTTCCAATCGAATATTGTTCTTTATTAAATTATCTTTCTAAAGATATAAATTGTTTTAGAATCGGAAAATGTTTGGTTACTTCAAAATTTATTTGAAAATTCGCTATGTAAAATGTAAATTGTCCCGTTAATTTCTTTGTAAATATAGTAAATTTCGTGTTGGGTGGTGTAGGAAATTGCATTATATTTTGAAAATACAATTACCTTTTAAAAATGTTCCAATCAAATTGGAAAGTTAAGAAAATTATCTACAAGAAGATATAATTTTTATAACTTAAAGAGGTGATTCTTTTACTTCAAAATTGATTTGAAAATTGCCAAAATTTCAAAAATTGACGATGACCGGAAGTAAACTATCATTGTTTACATTAGCCAGTGATCTTATTTTAAATATATATCGTTTCATTTCAAGTTTTCCTATCAACCTCAAGTCAGAAATTATAATGCAATATCTATTCACAGACTTTTTTTGCATTCAGTTTTATTTTTTTTGGGGGGGGGGATTGAAGTAAAGGCTGGTCTGTATTTAATTCAGAAAAAAATCAAAATAAGTGCATAAAACTTTGCATCCACTTGGTCAGCAATCCTTTGATTTTCTTGAAGTGCTATATTCAAAGTTTGTTTCTGCACAAAATTAAAACAAATCAAAGTAACTCGATTTGGGACCATACAATATATAACAGTCACTTTATGACCTTATTGATTTGCCACATCATCAGTGATGTTTTATGACCTTGTTAATTTGACACACACCCGTATTGTTGATTGCCCCAATAAACACACGTGTGGTACTTGTGGCTTAATTAGTCAATGAATGACCATATTTTTGCAAGTGTTTTGGTGTTTACAAATTTGTGTGTTGTGTAGTCAACAACTATATAACTTTTGATGTTTAGGGATGTTTTTAAAAAGTCTTGTGATAATTATAAAGTTCCTTTTTAACAGGTATTTATTTCATAAATTATATATTTATTTTGGAAAAAAAGTTAAAAAATATAAAGATGACTTTATAAACCATTATAAGCACGTATCGTTTACTCCTTTAATACTACAGGTACCAGTACAAATACCTTTAACCAGTTTATACTTGATTGACAGAGTTACATTTCCTGATAAAGTCGGTAATAGCTTGGTATGCAAAAATGGATTTTTTTCGATAAAACCCGCCGTCAAAATAGCGACGTCGTCGATAAAAAAATATGATTTCAGGCGTGATTTGAAAGATGAACACCTATTTAGCGATCTCATGATACTGCGAAAACGAACTCGGTGACCCTATACAAAAATTATATCAATAAAACAGAAATTCCTTTGGCAACATAAGGGGACGACCATTTGATTCTGAGTGAGGGGGGGGGGGGGGGGCTGGCAGATTTTGTAAATAAATATTCTGTCCCTGAAAAAGTTGGAAATAAATAATCTGGCCTGCACACCCAAGAAAATAAATAATCTGACCTTAGATTCATTGGTACGATACGATAATGACATTGAAAATAAAAATTTTCGCCGCGAAGCAGCGAAAAATAAATATTCTGGCCCGCAAAATTTTGAAAATAAATAATCTGGCTCCACCGAATTTGCCAGGCCCCCCTCAGAATCAAAAATTATTTTACGTTCATTCTAAAGCAAATTTATAACGTTCTCTGGTAGAGGCGCTGAATTACGTACCTCTCACCTTAAGACGCTCATACGTAGATAACGACGTAGTACGTAGTAGATACGACGTAGTAGATACGACACAGCAAGGAAGCATGCTACAGAAAAAATTGAGATATATCGACAAATAAGACACCTTGTCAAAAAGAGAATGAATGAAGCACGCGATTATTTCATTCACCAGATCTAAATTGATGACAAAGGAAATATGTAACCTACACTGGGAAAGAAATTCTGGAAATACATTAGTCTAGAAAAAGACTCCATGGGACTATCACCCCTAAAGAACAAACATGACAATGAATATTGAATAAACAATATAACAGTGTCTTTACAACAGAAGATCTCGACGATGTCCCTGTTCTAGGACAAACCAATATCAATAGCATTGGGACACTGGAAATAACTTCACAAGGTATAGACAAACTGCAACGACTTAATCCACCAGCAAAAATATTAAACATTGTGCTGAATATCACCATTCTTAGCAATGATTTACCAAATGAATAATCATATAAACTAGGACAGGTATCAGCTGATTTGATGCAAGCAACAATTCAGTCATTTACAAGAAAGGGGACAGAAGTGAAGCTGTGGACTATACACCTGTTTCCCTAACCTCTAAATTTTTAAAATAATGGAGGATGTAATATATCAACATAAAATAGGAATATCCTGAACAACATCAAATACAATCTGATAATGAGCATGGATAAAGACCAAACAGATCATGCGAGACATTATTTGTAAATACCATCCAAGCAGTAGCAAGAGAACTAGATTGACATATTAGATTTCTCCAAGGCCTTGATACCCCAAAACATCAACGCTTATTCTCAAAGATGTCACACTATGGTATGACCAACAACACGCTACTATTTGGATCAACATTGCTGACAGAAAGACAAAATGGAGAATCCAGCATAAATAACCCAGTGAGATCGGCGTCCCACAAGGAACTGTCCTAGGTCCGTTATGTTTATTAGGCAACTTGGTATCAAAGAAGACCACTCTTACAATGTTTGCGGTTGACTAACTTCTATATCGACTTATCAAATCTGCAGAAAATAGTGAACATCTGCAAGATGACCTTGCAACGTCAACTAAGTGGGCAGACAAATGGCAAATGACCTTCCATCCTGCAAAGTGGTATAAAAGAAAACATCTGTAATCCAAAACTATGAGATAATTGGACATGTATTAACAACAGGGAATCAGTAACCATATCTAGTAGTGGAATAAGCAGAGGACCTAAGTTGGCAACCACATATTTGACAAAGCAACATCTAAGGAAAATGGAGTTCATGGTTTCACGAGACGAAATATCAGCAAGTTTCCTCATGATATAAATGGAAAAGCGTACCTCACTCTAGTTCGACCACATATTGAGTACTCGTTGTAGGATCCATATAGAAACACTATATAATCTCAATAGAAATGGCATAGAGGAAAACAGCAAGGTTTGTCATCTCAAACTACAGTAGAGAGTACAAAAAAAGTACCGAAGTTGCAAAAAAAAAAACAAACCAAAAACAAAAAAAAAACAGTAAGAACAGTCACTATCATCATGACCACCCTAGGCTGGCCATCTCTATCATCACGATGCAAAGCCCAACAGGCTGACTCTTTTTTACAAAGAAATCAATGACAAAACTGCAATCAACATTCCATTTTACGATAGCAGACATTATACATCATTAAGACCCCCTATATCTACAAGACAATATCATCCCTACAAATTCTCTCAACTCAGCACTTCGATAGACACATACAAATTTAGGCTTGCACCATTACTGACTGGAACAGCCTTACGACTGAAGCTACCGAGCCACACCATTATGGTAAAATTGACCACTTCACGGGGGTTTCCCAGCTAGGTAAGGCTGAGGCATGAAACATCCCAAATGGATGACAAGAGGTAATGGTAAGAGCAGTAATGTTCCGAAGAGGTTCCCGCGAAAAAGAGTCCCTGTAACGTGATGCAGCGGAGGAATCTGGCGCCAGACGATTGGACCCACAGACACATTCCAGCCACCGAGAAGGAAAGGAAATTAATTAGTGGGGAACTTATATCTTTGTCTTTAGCGGGAGGTAGAATTCCCTGGGCCTAGCAAACCCTGTAGTTTAATAAGGGAATTCCTGGTATTTATTTACAGGACCACTTCTGTGATATTTACCCCTGAAACTCCGTCAAAGAGACAACCCGTTGGTTTATCTTGACCCGACAAAGTTTCACCTTAATGGCGACGAGGATAATTTGGTGATGAAGATATAGTTCACTGAAGTGGAACCAACCTTTTATATTTTTCTATCGGAGAGGTTTTTATAGTTATTTTTGGTTCCTTTTCTTTGAGAGGAAAAACTTTTTCCGTCTTTTGAAAAAGTTTTGAAAGTTTTTCGTCCCACGTGGAGTTGAGAAAAAGTCTGCCGTGGGAATACACATTTTGTCTGGGCGGAAGTCACGTGACCGTCTGGACCGGAAATTACCCAGTTATTGATTGATGTGTATTGATCGGAATGTAAACACAGGTGGCTTTGTGTATTGATGTTTATTAATAGAGAATAAACACTGTTTGAGTCAATTTATTTACATTTTGAGGTGTATTTAGTGATTATTGAAATAAAGTTGTGTTATTTGTTTACTATTAGTGAGATAAATTGACATAGTTTTCCTTTGTTTACAATGGATAAATCAGGTAAACTACATGCAAAAGTGAGCATAAATACATGTGGTATAAAGGATTTGTTGATATTACCTGGTGTTGGTACAAACATTTCCATGAAAATTATGGAAATACGGGGAAAAGGTCTCCTCATTACCAAAGAGAACTTGCCCTTTATACCGTACTTGAGGGTTACACCAGAGCTCATAGAGTCAATTGATTTTGGTACAACCACAAATGCATTCGACGACTTATGTCCATTAGATAGTGCAAACAAAACTGACCAGGAGCAGTTGGGTCCTTTATTACAACCGACCCCAGTCAAACCAGTCACTGCTGGTCAGGATACCAAACAAGTTGTACACGAGACAAAACCAATTGTTACCAAGCAAGAATTTGGTGTACCGATTATTGTCAAACAAAAAGTTCCACCACCTAACTATGAGTTCGATTTATTTGTGCAACAACAATTAAATAATGTACAAATTAGTGAGACTAAACCAAAGAATACTGTGGAGCAAGATGTACAGACAGACACACAAATGTTACATGGGGCGATAGCTGATACAAATAAGAACTTGTATGTGCCTACCCCTGTAACGCAGGGATCTATGGTACAGGCCATGAGTAACCTACAAGTCCCACCTACCCAAGGGGCAATGGGCGGGGTGTCTCAGGGTTCCAATGTCCATATCCCTGCCCCACCTGCAGGGTTGTCTGTCAGTAGTAACACCCTACCCAACCCAAGTATTGACTTGAATCGTGGTACAGTACATACGCAGTGGAACTTACAAGCAGGCAAAACGCGGGTGTATTTGTTGGTCAACCACAAAACCAACAAGGATATACGCATCAACAACCAGGTTTAACGCAACAACACACTACTCAAGTTGTAGCGCAGAATACGCAAGGTGGTCAGTCGCATATGCAAATACCGCAAGCATATGATACTAGTAGACGCAATCACTACCAGGGCATATCTGGTGTTCCTCCGTCACATCACCGTGACCGTCAACACCCAGTTTCCTCCAAGCAATGGAAACCGTTGTATATGTCGAACTATAGTTATGACTCAGATTCATCTGACTCCTACTCAACTGATGGACATCAGACCCTCCAAGAACACAAATCTAGGTATCATAACTATAAGCAACGTACCCCACC